>JARJDZ010001764.1:0-22665 GCA_030264555.1 Aleochara sp. GC000083
AATCGGAGACAAAAAATATTTTTCGAAAATTTCAGAGACTTCGATCCTTTAAGGCTTTGAAAATTTCCAAAAATTTAAAATCGCTATATCTCCGGTTCTAGTGGACTTAGGAGGCTACAATAATTTAGACCAATTAGAATTCAATTGGAGACAAAAGTGAAGTGGAGTCAATTTCAATATATCAAAAATTATCATCGATCTCCTTCTATGGCTCAATGTATCTGGGTATCTGTTCAAATAAATCAGTCTTAAGCAAACATTCATTAAAGATGTATGTACGAACGTCGGATTGACGAACCCTCGGGATAAGTTTGTCCAACGCATTCGCCCACAAGCGCAGAACGCACCCACGAAATCGACGTCGAGCGTCGCGACGCGCAACTAGTTCACATTCGAACGCGTCCGATGCAACATCTTCCGCTTTCAAAGCGTCTATCGCCGTGTTTTACGACTTTCAACGGCGCCAAAACCCGGAAGTTTTCCGGGAATTATTTCCCTTACCGTGGGAAATACTTATTTTTTAATTTCCTTACGAAAAAGTGAACTAATTACGAAGGAAGAAAATTGTTTTGTGATGTGAAGAATTGAGAAAATTGTTTTGAAGTGTCTGTGTTTAAATGCAAAGTTTCCTGAAGGATTTTTAAGGATATATTGGATACAGAGGATGTTTACCATTAAAGTAATATACAATTTGAGAGTGATTATTGTTATTGTAAGTTTATAATTGAAGTTTTTAATGTTGTCTGCAAATTTCTAGAATTAGTGGAAACCTAAAAATTAATTTGAGATATTTTCAGTTTACCAAATTCTTTTAGAAATATACGAAGTATTCTTTGACAATTCGTTGATAAATAGCTTCCAAAAGAATGTCGTTATCTAGTTTAGTTTTTGAGAAATAAATTTTTAAAATAACTTTCTTCGAAGAAAATTAACATATCAACTGAAAACTGACATTTCCACAAAGATAATCTTAATGGAAAAACTCAGACAACATATCCACATAAGAAAATTTCCAATACGACTCTCATTTCTCCCCGAAAAAAAAATAACACAATGGAAAACACGAAGATTGAAAGTTAATCCTTTCACAATAGGAAAAGCAATCTGTAAAGCCGACCAAGAAAAACCATCTCGCTGGAAATCATCGCAAATAATTGCTCTTCTGTCATTTGCAGACGTCTTCAGCTTCCGTCGACGTTCGAATGTAATTGCAACAATTCTATTTATCTTGGAAAGCAGCCACTTTAAAGAAGTGCGCACATTCATTCAAATCAAATCCTCGAGCTTCTGATGTAGCTGCTACTTTATCCATCACACTTCCATCAGTGATATCACAATCGTCGATAACGACAGACTAATTCAAAGCCAGACGTTTGCTCAATGAGGACACAATGAATCCAGACGTGGTGTTAATTTAACATCCAAAAAACATTCAAGAATTTAATCAAACAACCGTCTGTGAATAGTGAACCTAAAAAAAAAAATGGTTATTAGTGCTGAAAAATGTGTGTTCGGGAAAAACGGTGTAAACGTCATTTGAAAATGAAAAAATTGCGCGTCATGCATCATCCAATGGCGTCGAATTACTTCCTTCTGGTCTTTTTGACGTCACTTCCGTTTGGAGTTATCAGTAATGATAACGTGGTACGTAGCTTGTTTTACTTTGGTTGAATTATCTGGAATCAATAATCATTTAGCTTCGTTATTTGTTTATTTGTTATTTGATGTGTCGTTTGTGTGGTCATTGATTTATTGACATTTCCATGGAAACTAATAGTTTAAAATAATCAGGAAATAGAGCATTAATGATAAATGAACTGTAAATCGTATCAAATGTTTTGGAACTTAATTTGTAAATTGTAAAATCAACTTTTCAACATTTACCATGCAACTTTTCAAACGACACATGCAAATCACGTAATCCAATCGTCCAACCCTCTCAAAAAGTAGTGGGTGAAGGAATCCCAGGACTCCGTGGTGAATTTAATCAAGAATGTAATTCACTTACTCTTCAGGCCCTTCCTTATCGGCTTTTCTTGTTCGCAGTCCATCGACGTGCATGCTCTGCGTCGCAGACAAGATTACGCCGGAGTCGTTGCAACAGAGGCCGTCTTCGTCGAGGATGCCGATCGATTCGGCGAGCCCCACGTCCACCGAGTGCCAAAGACGATCACGAGCCGATTAGCGCCCACGGAGGCTGCAGTGGAGAACGGCAGCAGCATGTACAAACATTCCAGCAACATGCTTTCGCCATTCGATGATCTAGTCGATGTGATTTCGCCCATTAATCGCTCCACGTCCGGCACCGAAGAGGAAACCATTGGCGTTGGTGCAGATGTCCACGTGGGGGGTACTCGACGCGCTATGCAGGAAGAAGACGACGTCCAGGACAACCTGACAATGCCGTGGTGGGTGCAATTGATCTGGACCTGCGTCTTCACGCAGATGATCCTCACGGCCATCGTGGGTAACTGCATCGTCATGTGGATCGTCATCGGTGAGTCCTACAATTCATACATTATTAAGTTATCCTGCCACGTGGCAAAACTCACCGTGTTTCCGGTGTTGAAACAGGACATAAACGGATGCGTTCCGTGACGAACTACTTCCTGTTGAACTTGAGCTTCGCTGACTTGTTGCTGTCCACGCTCAACTGCTCGTTCAACTTCGTCTACATGTTGCAAGGGTAACGCCATTTTAGAAAAAATCCATACATCAACAAAATGGCCGCTCGGGATATTATCCAATTAAGCCCGACATGTCGCGTCCATTTCGTGCCATCAATTGCACACGTGTCGTGCACTTTGCTTGTTTGTATTTCAATCCCATTGAGATCAAACGGTCGGCGTGAACCACAAGAGCGTCCATTTTGGTACAATGCGTCCTCTCATTACTCGATCGTTTGTTGTCCCGTTTATCCCGTCTCTCATCCACGTGTGGGTGATTTAATTAGGGTGCACGTGAAGCCTTCTGGATCTCATTGCGTTGAAAGGATAATGGCCGGCATTTTTCATGCTGCTTGATGAACGTATTAGCCTGAAATAATGAATTTAATTAATGCATTCTATAAAAGGTGCTGGGATTACCTTTTATCGTCCTTTCATTCATGAATTTGTTTTATTTGGTTCCTTTTGCATGTTGAATTTCATTAGGAATATCTCAACTGTTGATGATCCAATTTGAAGTCCAATATGGACGACTTCCTGGAAAATAATAGGATTAATTAATTCAGTATTACAACGAACATTTAATTAGTATAAAGTAGAAGATATGTTAAATTGATAACTGCTAAAATTGCTTTTATATGACAAATATCTTTGATGTTACTTCTTGCTGAATTTGAAAATTGAAGATTTCGAAAATTACATTTCTAGAAACATTATCATGACAAATATGACATCAAAAGAACGATAATTTAAGCAACTATATTGCTTGAGAATCTCAAATCTGTTAATACATTAATTAATTAATTAATAAGATAAACGTTTTCCAATTACAGAAACCATAACCTCAACAAAATTTAACATTATTTCAAATCTTAAAAAAATCTCTCATTTTAAATCTTTAACAAGGCAAATTATACATCAAAAGAATCAGAATTTAATCAACAACATCTGATAATAATTTCAAATCTATAGAAATGTTAATGAGATAAAAGTTAATTTGTAAAATGTAGAAATTCAACCATGAATTTTACATATTTTTTTTGTTTCCAACCAAATTATTGTCATTTTCCGCATGAAATCCTCTAAAGCTCTTTAATCACCTACAAGTGGATCATTATATCACGCATATCAATGTCATAAACATGATTGATCGATTGGCAACATTTTTCTACGTTGTAAAATGGCAACTAAAAATTGCGCACTTGCAGAAATTGGCAATTTGGTGGATGGTATTGCACCGCGAATAATTTCATCGCGAATACGACAGTTGCAGCAAGCGTTTTCACGCTAGCAGCCATGTCATGCGACAGGTAATTTCCAAATTGCAAAATTTTAAACAAAATTTCGACTTAACAGCTAAATTTTTCTGCAGACATTTGGCAATTGTCCATCCACTGCATCCACGAATGTCGAAACTGACTGCAATTATCGTTATTATACTGATTTGGTGTCTCAGTATGATTCTTGCAAGTCCTTGCTTGCTATATTCAGCAACAGTTACTTACAGGTTTGTAATTGTGCAATTATCATTTTGATTTCATAATTAGCTACTATTGTAATTGCTGCTTTGTTTTTGGCGCAGTTCATTACAAGTACTTTTTGGTTAAATTACAGCCTATGATTTATGTCGGTTTGATAATTGCATTTGATACATGAAATTTGCATGAATTTCCATGTTTATGACAATCGATGAAGAGAATTTGCAACAATCGTAATTTCCATGCGGATTGGATAACAATGCATAAATTTTAATGTGTTTGATGCCATATTGTTTCATATAGAGATCAATTAAAGCAACAAGAATTTTCACAACTACTCTCTCAAAATCGATTTTGCTCTATAATTCGCATTTGGTTTTTGCTATTTTTCAATTTGCAATTGTCATATCATTGCTTACACTGAATAACTATTTTTAAGCTTTCTCGGTCGTTATAAAAGATTTTTTTGAATTTTAAAAGCCAAATTGTAGGTTTTTGAAAATGTGAACTAATTTTCAATGATTTCTAACAGATATCACAAAAATGAACGTACAGCTTGCATTCTTATCTGGCCAGATGGACAACCAACAGACTCAAAATTCGATTTCGGGTAAAATTTCATTCCACCCTGCATGAGGCCCATGCAATTAATTTTTTGCGCAGTTATCAGGTCATCTTTCTAATCATCACGTACGTAATTCCAATGATCCTGATGTGTTTCTGCTATGCGAGCATGGGACGCGTCCTCTGGGGCTCGAAATCCATCGGCGAATGCACCCAAATTCAGATGGACGCCATCCGATCTAAAAGAAAGGTTCGTAAGAATTCGCATACGACTTCAGGACAAAACAACGCAATAATTGCGACTCATTATCATATTACATGATGCAATACGCACCATATTCGTTGTCATTTATATGCAAATTTCCTCACCGTGAAATGTCCCGCAAACGAAACGCGAAAATTTGCATATAAATTCCTTCGCTGGCGAAAAGTTGAGCAAAAATTCCGACGCAACGTACGTGCACCTTTCTGACGGTTGCATCGGGGTCTTCTTAACTTGCGAAATAGATGGGAAAATGCAGAAAGTGTGTTGGGAGCACACTCCAGCGACAATCGTTGTCATATTTCATGTAGTGCGCCGGCTTTGAAGTGCGACAATGCGGAAAACGGCGCCGCATGTGACATTTCGCGCAATTTATCATCGACGCTGATTCCATTTCCATGCTTGGCTGACAATACTGATGATCATTTCGATTACATTCGAATTCGCCGTCGAAAAACTGCATAATCTGCAAATATATATTCAGATTAGATTCGATAGAATAGATGCAAACGTAATTGATGCGTAATACAAGATACCCACCAGAAATTTATTGGATCTGTTATTAGTTCGATCCATGTTTGTTGGCCAATATTTGTTTGCTGGAAGCAATTAACAGCAGAGAGCGAATGAAGTTTATTACTTCATCCCAGTAATAAGGGATGAGATTAGTTTTGGTTGCAATTCCTCGTGATTTCCTGCTGAAAGCAATACGGATATTATTCAACTATCAAAAAACAAATTTAGTATTTCTAGAAATTTGCAAATTGCAGACTGTTATATAGATAGCAAATGTTACTTGTCATGCTGGTTGCCTACCATATAACCACATATTGAAAAATTAATTCTGCAGGTCGTGAAGATGATCATCTTCATCGTGATCATTTTCGGCCTCTGTTGGCTTCCGTACCATGCGTACTTCATCTACACACATTTCGACCGCAGCATCCTGTACACCAGGTACGTGCAGCACGTCTACCTCGCGTTCTACTGGTTTGCAATGGCGAACGCAATGGTAAATCCATTAATCTATTACTGGATGAATGCCAAGTAAGTTAGCTGCTTCGAAAGCATCCAGCACCAGGTGCACATCGATTGCTTTGTCCTGCAGGTTCCGCAGGTACTTCCGGCGTGCAATCTGCTGCTGTTGTCCCTCGCTGCAGGAGCCGGCCGACTTCGAGCGCACGCTCAACGGGCGCACTTTCAAGTCAGGTAACGTCTAAAACAAGCAGAAGGTGTATTTGCATCTTCCATCCGGTGGGCAACAATTTGCAGCGCCATTACCTCGCAATGAGACTGCAAAAAGCGGTCATCAAGCGTTTTGAGCGTTGACATTATCCACATTGACATTGTCCTGAGAAAATGCACCCATTTCTATTCGCAGCACGGAGCGGCGTTGACGGCGGGGGCGGCTTCGAGGAACAGGAGACGCGCATCAGCTTGCGGCACCTGACGCGCAGCCTCAACTCGTCGGCGGGCCGGGAACGCAACGGCAGATAGCAGTCGAACGGAGGCAGCAGGCGGTCAGTGCGTGCTGGCGGCGGCAGTCGGCGGCTGCAGGAGGACCTCCCCGGCCAGCGGCTCATCCTCATGGACGTCATCTCCACGGGGAACGTGCCTGCAGAGGCGGACGTCGGGGGCAGCTTGCAATCGCGAGCCACTCAACTCTAGATTAAGCCCTCTCAGCCTACATATGCTCTACGAACCCAGTAAGTGATGGCCAGGGAAGTCTGAAAACTACTTGAAATTAGATTTGATTGAATTGGCACGACAATAATGGTCGGAAGTTGTGATATTTGCACGAACAGGGTAGCATACCTTTGATTTTGAGGTTATATTCTTCAGCAAACTTATATGAACATCCTGTCTTTGATCCTGGCTGAATTTTGCAGGACACTCGGTGAATCCACAATGAATGTTATGTAACTCTTGTATCAATGTGATCATCATACGCTTGAAACAGTAGTTGAACGGTTGATTTGTTGAAAATTTGGAACTTGTTGCACTCTGAAATCACTTCTGTTTGCAACAATGGCAAGCAACATGTTTCAGAACATATTAAATAAATATTGAATATATGCAATCGAAAATATTGCAAAATATAAATAATCAAATATTTTGTATTCATAATAATGCAAAATGTATAGGTTTTGTGAGAAAATTAAATTATAAACCGACATTTTATCGATGTCACCCTGTATAACCCTCGAGAGGTGGCGCCCCCTTTAAAATGTTTGATATTTATTTTTATAAATTTTAAAAGTGAATTTGAAAAAAAATATGTAATTATTCTTGTAAAACATATTCTAGATAAATGCGACTGGTGAGGAGTTGAATGGTAATGTCTAAATGCAATTGTTAAGTGTTATTATAATCAAAAACAACATAATAAATGAATTTTACATATACATCAATTTTTCCATTTTTCAATAGAGATACAATATTGAATTTTAACAATTATTGAATACTTTGAGTTACAATTTCTTGGTTTTGCGTTGTACAATGAATAACAGTACTTTCGAACATCTAACATTGCAAATTTCTTGCAAAATTCTTCTCATATTTAATGCAATATTCATATCTGCCCATTGCATCATAAACATCCAGAATTAATAATTTCTCGTCGAACTCTGCGACTCTCGAGGCCAACAGCATCATTAGGAATATGAAGCCCATAATTTACACGACTTTAAATGAATCTTGTTGATGTATGTCGCCGTTTGCATCGATGGGAAGTCAAATTACAAGCGAACGCTGCATAACATTTTGTAAAACAACAACCAGAGAAGGTTCTTCTATTTGGACGCCTTTAATGAGGCAGTTGGAACTTCATTTCACATATTCATTCATATATTAGAGTGCAGATTCATACTTATGAGCCACATAGAACATAATTCTTCATGTTGCTGTTGTTTACAGGTGAATTCAAATATCACCTGAATCTATGAATGAGAGTCTCATTAAATAAAAGAGGAAGCGGAAGAAATCTCGACGTCGATTGCATATAATTATGTTCCCAACGACGTGGATATTAATTCATGTTTTCTATCTTTGCAATTTGATGTTCCAGCATCTCTGAAAATGTAAATATTCCCTAATAATAAATATCTTTTGATGATTTACTTCTACATACCATGAATACTTCTTTATGTCCTGTAGAGGAAGAAGTAAAGATGTTTTCAGTGTTTGGTGCAAGGTTTCTGCAGATTCTTTGCAGTTTGTACTCAAAGTCATTAGTCCACTGCTTGAGAGTATTGAATTCTGATGTTATATCCACTCATAACATGTAGCAACCTCATTTTTCCAGCTAAAGGGTCTGTAGGTAAGGTGGATGTTGTATTCAGAAGCAAAATATATCAGTTATTGCATCCATTATGACCCAATTGTTGCTGTTGAAGGTGATCCATGATCGACTGAAGAAGAATGGTGGTAAACAAATGAATCTTGTAGTGTCATGATGCCTCTATACCCTATGCCTCACAGTATTATGGTATGGCATTGGTTTATTAACAAATATTGCTTGGCAAACCTGCAAAATACAATTAATTACTGTTTGTTTTCAACAAATTAGTAAACTTACAATTCAACAGGTACAATTTTGCTCTTGCAAGTTCTATGTAATGCGCAGTCGCACTGAGCTGATGATTGTTTTGATGAATTATTGGTTTTCTTCTGCAATAAACCAATAAAAATCTATATATTATACCTCTTAAAGCAATTTTAAAGTAATTACGGCTTTGAATCAAAGAAAAATTGAATTAAAAACATGAATAATTAATAAAAATTATTATACTTGTATTGCAACACTCGGTATAATGGCGATTGTAGCGCCACCAAACATCGGCGTGTGAACTGGTGTAAACAAAAGATGGCGGATGACTCGGCAAATGTGAACATCGCTAATGTTTCGTTGAAGTTAAGTAAATGTTAAACAATTGGTGCAGTCTATAATTAATTCAATTAAGAACAAAGTGAATTGGGCATCGTGGTGTGTGTTGCTTCACCATGACGATCAACCAGTAGAAAATGATTGGTGCATCATTTCGTCCACGACCGGCGAACGTGCAGCTCCAACCGGTAACCTATTTCACGAATATTATACTAATATCATAGTAGCTCTGCTAATACGTTTATATGTCGTGCAACAATCATAGAAATCGCACTGAAATATGTGGTTTGGCGTCGGTGTTAATTAAATTTCATTGGGCCCCAATGTGGTTGCTGCCTCAGAGGCAGCCACCATGAATAATTTTCAAGTGGAGTGTGCATGTCTGATAAGGAACATGTAACAGCCTGCATGATGATTGCAATATTTACGTTGCATGCTCCCAGCCATTTCCAATGCTGGAAGTAATTCGTGGGCGAGAGCATCATTGTATTTGATGTGTATGGAACAAATCCACTTTTAATTATTTCATGTCGGGCTGCTTGCAATGTTCCTGCTGGATTCACACCAGATTGAAGCCAATTGCAAGGCGAAATTAAATTAATATCATTTTTCCGAATCGCTATGCTTTTGTTTTGCAGTATGTGTTATTAACGTTGTGTTTTTGTTTTGTGAAGCAAAATTTGTTGATTGTTGATTCGTGGCGCCCTCTAGAAAATCGCCATCTTGATTTATGATTTGTGCATGGTCTTGAATGTGATTGCTTGATGAGCTGGTTAATTAGTGATTTTAATTGGATTTATATTGTTCAGGTGCCATGAAGTTCAGTGTGTTTTGCATTCCTGCATCTGTGAGAGCTTCATCAACGGATTTGTATTTGGGTAAGCATCAATTTCATTTCAACAACCTACCTTGTGTGTCATGGCATTGGATCCTTGTATGTTGCAAATTGTCTTATGATTGTTATTGAATTTTGCTACAGTTTGGTATATAAAAGTATATTTTCTCATTAATTCAGGTGGTATTTCAAGTGCAATCGGTCAAGAAGCTGTTTCTACTGGTCTCATTGGATTGTCACTGTAGAGATCCAATTACTCATCGCACCTCTTGAATCCTTGGTTCCAACTATTCAGCTGGAGTCCTCATGGCTTCATCGCTCTGCAAAGTATTCATCATACCAGCATGGAGAATACAAAAGTAAGTAATATACTAGTTTCACATTGTACAGTACGATGCGATGCATTGATATTGATCGGCCCCTATTGATTTCCAACTTAATGTCCGGCTTTCATCCGCGAGATAAATTGCGGTAAATAGTTTAGAGATGTTGGATTAATATCTCCTTCCTGGCGACGCCAGGCCGAAAAAATAGATAAAAACTCCGGCACGTCGAGCATGAAAAGCGAAAAGTTCGCTAACGAATTGTATTGGTGCTGAAAAGATGAAAACTTTCCGTTCACTGTGGCGAGTTTTTATCTGACGCCCGGTTCGGTGGAGTTATGGAGTTATCTCGGGTCCACCAGAGCACTCTTTGGGGGTGTTCGCACGTGGGGGACATCGCTTTGAGCTCGCCAAATGGAATATAAACGAATGTTTGTGTCAATATCCATTTGACGAGAGGACGCTTGCACAGAGATAAAATGCTGGGCGCCTCTGGTGAGATCCAAACTATTTCCGCCTAGAAATGTTCGAGGGAAAACATTTTCACTTTTTCGCCAACGAAACAGAAATCCTCCCGGTTTTCATTAGAGTTGAAAGCATATTCCACGCAGTTGTTCACCTAAATAAACCTTGATGTAATGTAATAACTTATTTGTTGTATTGTATTGGATGAAATGTATTGAGGAAATGTATCAGGAAATGCAGTCGAATGCATTGTGAGTGCATTATGAGCTCAAAAATTGCGAATTGAGTCTTTGCGTTACATTCAGCGACGGATGGATTTCGAGACGATTCTCGTTGGCGTTCAACCAAGCGCAAATATTTGCTATGCGTTCGTTTCCACTAGGCACGCAATTCATTTGCAAGTATTGTCGTATCACGTGCGCTGCATCCTCACTTTCTTCCCCGCGTTCTCTACTTCTTCAATGTTCGATAGCATGTTGAATTTCGCAATCGACGTGTTTGAATTTGCAGAGTAAATCTTGCATGCTCGACTGTAAAATTGCTTCATGTGACTTGTTAAATCTTGAATTGTTTTTAGGATTATCAGTAACTTTCACCGTTAGTTTCCCCTCGTGAAGAGAATTTTGATGAATGCTAATCATCTGATTGCTTCGTGAAATTCCCCAGACTAATAACACATTTATCCCATCTCAAGACCACGAGGACTTATTAATTATGTTTGCAACAGTTGGCTCGATGTGTCGCATCCCAACGCAATGAAACTTTGATTTGTCATTAGCAATGATGCAATTATCAAGCATCGGAGACAGCAGCTCAACTGAAACGTGCGAAACCGCTTTGACAACTCGTGCATAATGCATGACCTTATGCCGAACGATTCTGTAGTTGTTTCAGTCGGCGCGTGCTACAACTCATCGCATCGCATCTCGAGCTAAGTCTATAGATTCGATCGGCGCTCGAGGCCACCGTTTGCGTTCAGAATACACAACATCAGAAATTCGCGAGTGGAGCAGCTTGCAAAGCAAGCATTGAGCGTTTTATTTGTTCTACGTGTTGCGCATTTGTATTCCAAACTCTAATCCTTCCCCGACTTCGGATGGGATTCATTGTCGAGCGTTTTGTAACATAACTCATTATTTGCAGATTTCCTATCCGGCGTCGGTGTCATCGATGAAGCGGTCATGTCGAGTGCCGTTTGCGAATTCGCTGCGATTCGGCTCGAAAACAACAACGAGTGGAGGAATAATCGGGATAACGAGGGATTGATAGGCGTTCGTAGCATTGATGAGACGTAAACACGGATGGATTCGACGAATGCACTTGGGCTTTTCACCAACACGCCCTCATCAACGTCGGTTGGTTCATTGTCAGACATTGCCCGCATTTATCGGTACGTATCCGGAATATTTTGTACGAGTTCTCGGTATTTTAGCGTTTTGATAACGAGATGGATCATCCAGTTCGATTGAACTATCCAGGACTGGCTTCGGGATGAATGAAATTCCTCTGAAGCGAACTCGCTTTCTTTTGATGCGAGCAAAGAAACCTATTTCTTTGCTCGCGAACGTTTGGTATTCGTATAATACACATTATGGTGATTTTGGCGTTTATCTGAAAAGCAATTTGTTTGCTTTCCTCGCCGCTCCGTTTTTATTTGAATTCTTTATTGCAAACTTCCCGTCGCTGAATTGTTTTGTGCTGTTTATCGTCTGCGAATTCAATTCTTTGAGGTTTCTGTTGAGTCTTGACATGTGAAATATTACATATCATACATTTCAATTTTACTTTTCAACGCAACGGAAATCGATTTTATGGATGCTCTCCATTTTTTTAATCAAATGAATTTTTCACAAGTCCAACTGCAATTAAATACGAAATGATAAATTTCCACTCCGTTAGTTTTCAGTTCATTAATTGTACTTTAAAATTAATGTGAAAACAGACAACAAAAATAGATACAATTCGCATATTTAATTAAAACCATCCTTTTTCATTACAATTTGAAATTGATTGCAGTTGATGTAACATTATTTTAAGCATGAAATGCCACGTTCGTATCTGACATTCAAACATTAATTAATTTTAATTAATTACTACTTCAATCTATTCATGGATTTTCAATTATTTCTCTGAAATGTATTTCCCCTTGGATTTATTACTTTATTTTATTTATTTTCCAAGGGTAGAACTAAAAATTAATGGACTATTTCTTGCTTGAACTTTCCAACATTAGTATTTTTTATAGTTAATGACTCAAGCAACCAACATATTTAGTTTTTCGTTTAGCTACTCTATTTTTTAGTTTCCTCTCAAGTTTTCATAAAAAAAACTTGTATCTTACTAGCAAATTTAACTCTTTTTGCTCGAACTTGTTTAGCACAGCAATAAAACTCGCTACGGACGAATTCAAATAAACTCGGGAAAAACTCCATTAAATCCAGCTTAACCTAATGGCCCACACCACGCAAATGTTTATTTGGAAAGTTACCCCGAATTTAATTTCCCTGCGACGACGATATCCGTATATCTCTTGTACATAAGACGATAAAAGTCAATGTTTTCTGCATTTATCCTCACTCGTTCGCTTTATGCAAATGCCGACAGATTTTTGCTCGGAGTAATTTCCTGTTGCTGAAACTTCTACTATCTTTATTTTTTTCCGAAGCTTTGAAGTTATCAACATTACAGTTACACGCCACATTCGCAGGCGGAAGGACATCAGATAATCTTCAAGTTTAATTAAAACGTCTTGGCCTTGATGAGACTTTGCATGAGTACATCGTGCACGCTCGGATCATCCGCGATTATCCATCCAGATTTGCATATCTTGATGCTACGCGCATTAATCTCGCATGCTTCAACATTGCGCTTAATTACGATTTTTTATTGGTTGCAGATGAACTTCAAACGCTGCTTGGAGGAGAAATCTTGTAAGTAATTTGAATTCTCATGGGGTAAGTTATCGACGGGGGATTTTTTAATTATTTGATGGTCCTTGGAAATTTATTGCGTCGATAATTCACCAAATTCTACGTGACCTATCGCCCGACATTAAGGAAGCGCACAAATCATAAATCCGCAAGAAAATCCCGCTGGAGGAAAATCCACATTTCTTTACATTGCACGCGTGCAGACGGATGTAATTGCTGGAAATATCTCTAGCTGGAGCGAGAATGCTAGAATGTGCAAATTTACAGCTTCAATTACACGCGTTCGTTTGCAACGGCTGGCGGAGCAGCGACCACTCTTCTGTTGTTTAACACGTTCATGAAATTGCTCAGATACGGTAGAAATCAACTCGGAATACACCACCATCTAAATTCCAGGCTTTTCCCTTTCATATATTTTTTGGTCGTTTTGCAATTCCGCATGGAAATCGCTATATGGCAGCATCTGCATGTCGTGTTTACCCGGCCATAAAGAAAATAATAATAAAGAAATGAAACAGGAGTGGTCGTTGCATCTGCCTCTGGAACGTGGGGGAATCCCCGGCTTATTGCGCGACTGTCGCGTGGGAGGAAAGCAGCGAATGAGGGAAAGTAATAAAAAGCCATTCGACGCGGCAAGTCCTGCACATTACTTGCAGCATCCGCAGCTGTTTCGAAGATGGAGCAGCTTTTCGTCGTCGGCGACGTCGTCTGCGAGGAGTTCTTCGGCGCAGATGTCTGGTGAGTTTGCTGCGTCTATTATTTCGCTTCGATTTGATTCGAACTGGATATTTGCAACTTTCCTACTTATGGAGTCCTCCTCCTTGGCAAGTAGCTATTTTTAAAACGCCCGCGCGTACTTGAGATGTATTTACTCAGTTTGTTATAATGCGGACGTAATAAGGGCCGAACGGTAATTATTTGTCGAGAGGATTTGAGCGCAGAAAACTTTCCAGTTGGAAATATGGCGTCTTGTTCATGGACAGATGTAATAACGTTGTTTTATTCTCACGTAGTTTCTGGTATTTATGTATTCGATGGTATGAATTGCTGCACGCAAAAGCGACATTAGTTGCTGTCAATTTGGAGTTTTGTTTGTGGGTAATTAGATGGCTATTTAATTGCTAAGAAATTGATGCAAAGATCGAAATGCAGTCGATATTTCTTTCATTTCTACTCGTTATTTCATTGAGTTCATAGGTTTCAGTCATTTTATTAATATTGATGTATTCTTTAGCTCTACGATGAGAGTTTGATGATCCAATATGACTGAAGTCACTCGTAAACATTCAAGCAGTCACAAATTATCAAGTTGATTATATATTTTGATTCGATTAAGCTATTCCCTTATAGAAATTCACTCGAAAACTTTTTCTTCAATCATAACATCTTTGAAATCATCCCACACTTAAATATGAAGGTTTTCTTTGAATAGGTCTCTTAAAATCCTAAACTTCCTCAAATTCCATCAATTAACAATTTCTAATTGTATTTTTATTTTTTAGATTATACTTTGGTACCAGTGAAACAATTTTGTTTCCTTCCACGGGCAATTGAGGGCAATTGACACCCCAATCAGGTTGAATCAAACGGCCATTTGTAACTTCTTGATTGAATTCCCGTGCTCTCGTGTTGTCGGCGACGTTTCGCAAATTCCTCCGAGACTCACATGCGCTGATATATTTGCGGACACGTGCGAGGAAGTTTGGCGAAGAGGGTCTCGCTTGCTTCACCGGATTACTACGCAGGCTGGCGAGGCAAATCGGCGAAAATTCACCTGGTAAAAAAGTTGCAAACCACTCTTCCATCCAGTTTGCCAACTTCGGCGCTAGTTTAATAGTGCGCTCGCAACTTCTTGAACTACTCATATTATCCAGACGCTGGATTCCCAGTAAATAACATGCGCAAGTATGTAAGTAAACCGGTATGCACTTCGTCCACCTGTTTACTTACAATTTCTATCCGTATAACAAAACGCGAGAACGAAGCGAATTCGAAGCGAATTTTACAACATTGTTACAACTTTACTAGAACATTTTGCGATATCGTATTCGTTGCTTGAATTGGGAGAGAGGCAGGAGGGAATTGTTGCGTTCAATTTCATTGGTTTGCACTAAAAAGTGTTTTGTAGTATGGTAATTGCACGGAATCGCAATGTGCGTACTCGTAGCATATGCGAACTTATTTGCATGACGTTCACGTCGACTTTGATAAATTTGCGTGCCTCTTTACACGTTCGAATTGAGAGACGCACGTGCTTTTCGAGTGTGACTGAGTTATTCGATGAGATCTTATTGAAGTCTTTCGTACTTTTATTTTGCTTTTCGATTTTTCATTTCACATGAAAATGTGAAATTTATTTTCCAGCCAATAGATAGCATTCAATAAATGAGTTCACAATTCTTTATTATTGAAGATATTGCTGCTTCAACAAGTTTTCTCGAAAGGCGGATATTTATCCCACACTAAAAAATATTCATAAATTTTCTTTTTCCTTTCTGCTTTCTGCTTTTTTATCATCACATTGTGATGTGATTCGTTGCCAGGAAAATGATGACAAGCGGAAATAGGATTTCACATCACATTTTATTCCGCAATTTCACCCGTTTGTGTATGTTTCACGTTTGTGTATGTAATCGGAAGTCAACGAATTCTACTCAACGAGAATTTTAAAAATAATTTATATTTTCAATTATGTACAATACATTAATTTGTTCACTGTATATTTACTTAATGTGGTATATTCCAACAAGTGAGTCAAACAAAACACAACAAAAGCATCGAGTAACTTCCGGTTAAGTGTTAATTCAATTAGAATCTAAAGTGTCTGCTTTGTTGAGAACAACGCAATGAAAAAACGAATGGTTCCAATGCATGCAATGGCAGGAAAAACGAATAAGAGCATTTAGGTGCGGGGGTGGTGGTTGGTGGTTCATGAGGGACATATTCGCTACGAAATAATTGTAAAGTACGATGAAGGTAATTGCATGCAATGTCGTCGACATGCAAGGCCGATGAAGAAACGGCAAACGCGAACAAAACGACAGTCGCTATGCAATTAACAAAACGAGGACGGTGTTCGTTTTTCAATGATCGCGCAGAATTAATTCTCATTGCACCCCATTTGTCGAAACACATTCCCTCGCGTTTATTGTTGCTTTTATTGTTAGCGAACTTATTATTAGTGCATACACACGCAATGTTGTTTAAGCAACTCGTTGCATGCATTATTTCTAAACTTGTTGTTTACCGTTTTCATTAGCACGTTATAAACCGTTGGTGGTTATATTTTATTCATACGCGTTTTATCCGTTTATTCAATCTTTACCAGGGATTAATAAATAATTTATTGTTGGGGATTAGTGACTTAATTTAAATGGTATTGCAAAATTTCATTTTAAAATTATCATCTGGTTTATTTTATTCATTTTAGTTAATTAAAATTTAATTTTATTTTTTTTCTGTAAAACCGGAAGTTTTCAGTATTTTACCTTATTAATATTTTATCGATGAAACTTCAACAAAGTAAACTATTAATATTTCCCAACAAACCTTTGAGAAATTTACCCAATTAAGCAACAACAAGCAACTAAACTTGAAACTGGAAACCGGTCAATATGACGCCCTTCCCGGAAATGCATCAATAACTTGAATAGCTTCCGTGAAATCGACGAATTCAACTTCTACCAATTCTGACGCATTAATTACAATGTCATCTAAACGCATCATGATTAGCCGTACATGTTGACAACCGAATTAGAACTCCAATTAATCCAGGAACCATTTTCGGGAATGCGAAATTTACGCGCACATTCAACAATCTACTTAAACGTCCGGTGCACGCTTTGCACTCGATCATTATTGAATTATGCGTATTTTCCCATTATCCTAGAAGGTCATTAATCATCCAGATTCAAGGAGAGATTATTTCTGAAAATATATTAAAAGTTAAATTTTCAAGTGCAATTTTAGTACAAAACACATTCGCAAAAAACATTAGATTAATTAGTATTCAAAAAACCGGAAATGAAAAAAGGCAATTTATTGGCACATTTAAATTTTTTTCCTGGTGAATTTCGCAATGTACATATTCAAATTCCTGTGCAAATTTCGCACCTTCAACAAAGAGATTACGGGTTATGGATTATTATACAGCGCTGTAATAACGAAATACGTCCCGGTGGTGCGGTGTTGAGTAATGGTTATTTACTTTTACACAAATTGTGCTATGCATCAACTTCCGGTTGTGATCCACGCGTATCGAGCGCCAGCTGGCCATATATTTGCACAAATTACGGGTGCAAATGCACTAAATTGGCGGAAATTTGCGATTTGCAATTCAAATGATGATCCACCTCGAGCGATTTCGCGGATAATTGCATTCATAGATCATTTGACATGCGTTTAGCACGAATTTGTCGAACTAACTACATAACTTGAAGAAGTTAGTACACTAATTTGCAAAAAGAAAAAAATAGCAAAGTTAATGTTTGAAATTTAAATTTTTAACTCGTTTAAAGCTAGAGATTTTTTCATAGTTTAAAATTATTATCAATGCAGGAACTTTATAATGGAATTTGTTAGTTCAAAACAACATTATTTATATAAACGTTGATATCGATCAAATAGGATAAAAAACTCTTTTGCAGAATTAATTTCTTTCGTAATTTTCAATTAATTGCTTCATTATGAGGCTAATTAAATCCACTTTATATATTTTTTATTTTCTTTGCAAATTCATTGAAGTTTCAATTGCAAATCATAAAATTAAATTCGGAACAAAGAATTTTTTATGAAAAAAAAAAATGAATTATGAATCAAATTGAACAAACGAATTGATGGGAATAATAAGTCAAAATAAGAGCTTAATGAATCGTAAGACGCTTCGCATTTGTCAAATGGCGAACATTGAAAAGACAAATACACGAATTGATATTTATGGCCTTCTTGTCCCTCCACGATAGCAGACACCATAATTTATCCTTCGGTTTCGACGTCGATGTCGATGGCATTCGCTATTCAGCACACTGGGTCGAAATCATTTATTTATTTACCCATCTCTTTTGTTATCTCACGCGAAGACGAAGGATCTTTGTTATATATATTTCGCACAGTGCGAAAATCCTCGAAGCGTTTTCCTTTATCATCCGAGATGTTTTGACGTCATCCTTCTTGTTGAATGACTGCTTCTAATTTCGAAACGAATGCTTTTCAGTTTGAATGTATTTCCGGTTCAAAATTACAAAAATTAATCGATTTTATTTTAATTGTTAATATTTCTTCGCAAAATTTCTCTCAAGTGATAGAAAAGTCCTTATTGGTGTTTACAAGGATAATATTTAAGATAAAAAGTAAAATTTCGGAGGATTGAATTAACAACAATTTCCCAGTTTAGATAAACAGCTTTCAGATTAAATGCGAAGATTCCATGTCAACCCCAATCTTTTGGATCCAATCTACGAAGGGTAGATTTCCAACGAGCAAACAAACAAACAGGATAAGATCAAGCTGTCTGGTTCCGTTTTGCTGTGTTACTTGCACAGCAGCCATTTCTATTTCTGTTGACGATGACTTTCCGGTTTACCTTCTCGTTGCTAGTTTTCCCAACCGAAACCGGGAAGAGTGCCCACGCGATGATAAAGGAATGTAAATAAATTCTGGAAGTCACTAGTCGGGAAAATACCTTGTGAACGCGATAAGGTCTGGTTTGCATGGGGCAGCATTAATTTTGTTCACGAGCTGACAGTTCCATGCATTTTTACTTCCAAGGTGGTAAATAAATTAATTTGCGTGGGTGGTTTTTCAACCAAGAGTGATATTTCATGAAATTTTCGGGATTATTTTATTTTCTATAAGCCCCGAAAGATGGAAGTTTTGGAATTTAAACATCATTAACTTGTTTCCCAGATTTTGTCATTATTCTTTTTCTCATTTTTCTATTTTTCTTACTTTTTGTTTCTTTTTTACTTGTCTCATTTATAATTTTGGACGTTATATAAATTCATTGTTTAGGATTTTCGTTTGAAACAATTTTACAACATTTAAAAAGTGGATGCATCTTTTACAAGGATAATTACAATTAGAATTACAATATCCCTTCGTTAAATTAGTCCTTGTCGGAAAACTAATGATACAGCAATAGCTCCATGTCCTAATGAATGGATGTGGTCGCGTAATTGTCTTTTGGGGGCGAAATTTCATCCTCAGTCAGAGCCACTCGTTATCCTTGCACTGCTTTATAATCTCGAGCAAGGTCAGAACCGTATCTACTCTTTTGCAAGCCCAATAGAGCGCCCTCTACAATTCCAATATGTTTATTACTTCTAGAAATTCAGGAAGTATTTTTTTTGAGAAGCAAACTTTTTTGTCCTTCCTTTATTCTTTCCCCGATTCAAAGGTGACTTGATCACTCGAAACCACTCTAATGGCGATATCATTTATTAACCTTTGCAAAGTGCGCCCACTTTGAGCTACGAACGCGGAGTGCATTCCCAAACACTCGAACGACAGCAATTTGCCGGCATTGCCTCCGCCGGAAAATCCCGGCGAACACGCTGCACTTCCTCCTTTCATTCGCGGCTTTCGTGGCTGGCTTTTCGACGGTTCCTTCAGGATTAGGAAAGCGCACAAGTCCTTATCTCCCATTCTGCTGGACGACGTAATCGTATTAGTGAGTTCGCTCAGTGCAACTAATGAATCCGCAGGAGAAGCTGACAAGCAACTTTTCCGGAAGTAACGATCTAAGATTTCCGAGGTGATGAAATTTAACGATGGGTTAATAACACGTAACGGTTTGCTGATTGAAAATTACTATGTGATATTAAATTTGTTCGTGTGGAAGAAATTGTTTACTTCCGGAATTTCCGACGTGCACATCATATTTCACTTTTTGTTTGAGGAATTCCTTTGTTCATGCAAACTTTGACATTTTATCATTTTATTTTTAAATTAATTTACAACCACTCAACAATTCGCAATAAATAGACTTCAGCTATTTTTTATTTTTATTCAGTGAGCAAAATTTCATTCGATTATTTCATATTTCTCTTTGTTATGAAACTAGTCAACTATTTTAATTGAGGATATTTTTGGACTTTTAATTTAAAGCCAATTAATGAAGTTTCCAACAAAAGTCCGGTATTTTATTTGCTAGTTGATAGTTTGGATTAATTTTATTGTCAATGATATCATGTGAAAATGCAACGAATTTCCCAAATGGAATTTATTTATTATAACTTGACTCTGCTAGCTAATTCAGAATTAAATTTCAACCACAACTTATTGTTGGTTGCATAACAATGCATGGTTGAAATTTGCATGCAAACTGCAGTCATTGAGGGCACAAATTGGGTGCCATACAAAAGTTGTCTGAGGTCAAGCAAGCAAATCCAAATCCATCCTGGATCCAGGAGAATTGCAAATCCGCTGGTTGGAAATAGAGTGGGTGGTTAAAGTTATCCAAGCGCACGAAAACCGTACATATTGTGTAATTGCTGGCACAACTTAAAGTTTCCCCAACTTGGTTGGTGCAAATGAAATCCGTAGAGAGATGCGTTGATTCCTCATTGAATAAACTTAAATTTGCGTGCTCTTAATGGATTAATCTTTATTTGCCTCAAGCTTAATCGTTGCAAATAGCAGCAAAGTGGAATTTCATTGGAATTCTTGCGGTTGATTGGATGCAAAATCCGGGTCAACTTGTAGCAGGAATTTGCCGGTTTTAAACCCACATCTATTTCGCGGTTGTGCCTCAAGGATATCTGTTGGGAATGATGTAGGGTTCTCTGGAGGAATTCCAACACACGAGGTTATTAATTATACTTACAAGCTGTTAGCTTTGGGGCTTTGCACACATGCATTCAATGTACGCGTTGGAATTATTAATTATCTAGTGGATTTTCTCACAAATTAATGGGATTATTCCCATTTACAAAATTGGCCATTGTATCAAGATAAGATTGTGGTTACCAAGGAGGAAATGGGTGAGCTTAAATTGGGAATAAACAACAATCAGTGAGGAACGTTCAACACAATTTATTGCCTTCTTTGTACGGCTTTTATGGTCTTGTTGATGTGTGTAAAAGAGTTCTTTGCTCCCATGTGTATGCAACAAATTCTGCAAATGTTGCACTTTACGATCTGTGTTTCTTCGTTAAATACTCCCCTGAAAACCATTTGAGTGAAATACTAAGTTTGAACATAAGAAGTACGAATTTTTAGTGTTGCGCTTGTTTTGCACATAATTGTTATATATGCTTTACGGATGGAAAGTTTTCGTCTTCCTTTTTGTTGCGTTGCTCTGTTTCACAAATGATACCAGCAATTTTCAATGCTTAAATTTTGAATTTGTGTGGTTTAGAAATAAATGTATGGCTTCATACATTAGAACTTGCTAGTTGAATCGCTACCAGTTGTTGGATTGGTATTGTTTAAATATCCTCTGAGAAATTAATGTATTTTCAGATTTACGCCAGGCATTTTCGAATTTCCTACGCACACATTGAAGATTTAACTCCGCTATACCCGTCCCAAGCCGGGGGCCTTATCATGCAAGTGATAAGGAAGGAGGAGGGTTCGAGGAGTAACACCTCGTTAAAAAACCAGGGTTCAACTGGCCCCGGTTGATAGCACTCTGTAAGGGCTCCTGGTCCAGGGTTACAGGACTTCCATAACCAGCAGTTGTTATCAAACAGTCAAAGTAAGTTATATCAATGTTTTTAGATAACACAAGACTAACAATAATGCTTCTTTCATAGTTGGGAAAGACACTTTTGGAAGCTGCAGTCCTCATTTTTGCCCATCAACTACAAGAAGTCTCTTTATTCAGCATCATCCAAGTTCCAATCCAGAGATGTAAGGGGTCCAGGTTCCAGTAGCACGGCGTTGCTACCACCATCTCTTCATGCAAATCACAAGGTATGTACAACTTGTTTGATTTAATGCATGGAACTTGTTAGTAATTCATGTGATCGATCTTTTTCAGATATCTTGCCAATAGTGATTTGCTGTTTGTGGTGCAGGTTTGGGACTAGGTGTTTCAAAAGCAAAGGCATCAACGAAGACGACTGCTTTGAACATCTAGTCATTTATTTTTACTGTATCTATTTCTTTATCTTCGAATTAGGGAGTTACCGATAGGATTAAAATGTTAGGCCAATTACAAAATAGGTTCAAATTTAGAATTCAACTAAATTTCAAATTCTTGTGAGTGTAATTTGAAAATCAAACCTCCAACATAACTTTGTTCTTTAGGTATAGC
>JARJDZ010001768.1:0-17119 GCA_030264555.1 Aleochara sp. GC000083
AGGATGGAACCCTCTCTGGATGGTTTTATCCAACGCGATCCTAACGGAAGACGGATTTTATTTATTTGACTTTTTGCAGTCAATGTTAATTATCGCGCCCGCACTCGAATTATTGTTCAACGATACTGTTTCGGATACTTATACTACATGTTCGGATTACGGACTGCCCTATCGCAAATATAAGGGATATAGGACGCACTATCCTCTTACGAAAATGAAAAGCTATCCGGGTTGTTTGTCGCGAGCAAAACGCGCACGCGTTCCCGAATCTCAGTCCCGAAAGGAACGGCTGAGATGACTCTACAGCACAATTGTAATTACAACAAGAGCACGAACTCGCAGAGTATTTCGTTACCTCTCCAGGTGCGATAAACTAATGGTTAATGATGATTTATACCGGCCGAAAATCATCCAGCAAATCGCGCGCGATATTCGGAACGATACGCGAAACCGCCCAAATGGTATCTGAAACAAGCAAAAGTAATGAATCTTGTTCTTGTATATGTTACATATTAAGAAAGGCAAAAGCATTTGGTTGACCTATGTTTGATACTCAAAGAACGAAGTTAATGAAATTTTAAAATAAGTCTCACAACTTTTGAAGTTATTAACAATTGTTGCAATATTGAGAAGTCAAAAACATTTGAACCTAATTAAATGCCTAATGAAAATACAAGTTAGAATTGTATATCTATCATTCAATCCCATCATTTTAATCCCAATAAGAGAATAAGAAGAAAGGCAGTAAAAGTGAATGACTAGATGTTCAAAGCAGTCGTCTGCGTTGATGCCATTGCTTTTAAAACATCTAGTCTCAAACCTGCACCACAAACAGCAAATCACTATTGGCAAGATATCTGAAAAAGATCATATGAATTACTAACAAGTTCCATCAGTATTGTTACAATGCATTAAATCGAATGAGTTGTACATACCTTGTGATTTGCATGAAGAGATGGTGGTAGCAATGCCATGCTACTGGAACCTGGGCACCTTCACCTGGATGATGTTAATGGATGGGGACTTCTTGGAATGGATAATCCATTAACTTATCTGCTATACCTAGACAAACATACTGTGTTATTTATTAAGAAAATAAAAATGAATATTTATGACTTACATTAGCTGTTGCAAAACTATTGGGTGAAGATGAAGACCCTATTATCTTAAAGACGGTTTGGCAACTGATGGAGCTTCCAAAAATGTATTACCCAACTGTAAAAGAAGCAATATTGTTAGTCATGCATTACATGAAAACATTGATGTAACTTACTTTGACCATGTGGTAACAAGTGCTGGTTGTAAAAGTCCTGTAACCCTGGACCAGGAGCCCTTACAGAGTGCTATCAACCGGAGCCAGTTGAACCCTGGTTTTTTAACGAGGTGTTACTCCTCGAACCCTCCTCCTTCCTTATCACTTGCATGATAAGGCCCCCGGCTTGGGACGGGTATAGCGGAGTTAAATCTTGTGTACAATGTGGCCAATCTACAAATTACCAGACAAGTTGCAAAAACTTAATCATTAATTATCAGGAAATAATGACTGATCTTACCTTTTCGCACGTGGTTGACATCTCGAGGTGCCGAGCTCGATTCAAATCCCACTCTCTATGAAAATATCGAGATACATTCTAATTTATGCCCATTTCAGAACCCAATTAAACTCCACATTGACTTAAGTGCAGGATAGGATTCAGGCGCGTGCGCATATAACTATAAACAACAATCTACATATGCCAACTAAAAGTAATCAATAATAATTGAATTGAGACCGACAATTAATTAAATAATCACATCTGTCAACAAATTAAAGACATCTGGACGACTCTATTAAAGCCAGTATATGATGAACTTTTTGTCTGACTGAATGATGATTACAAAATATGAACAAATTATTTTTAAATTACATCACATCAATTAATATTATTAATGGTATTAATATGCATATTTCTTATCGGTATCAATATCAATATTATTTTTGATTGCATTGCAACAAACGTTTGTTTTGATCTTTCAAATATCTGTGGGCTTTTGCAAACAAATTCATTTGACAATGTTGCTGGTTGCTTTCTATTCATCGATTAAACCAGTTTATGTCATTCGTTGGGCTGCATAATTGTTGCGTTATTGGTAATGTCATTAGACGCGTTTAGCGTTAGCGTTTTGCTGACCAATTAAAGTACGCTTTGAGTTCATATCATGAAAGCGATTTGATGCGCTGCTAAACAATTTCTGAATCGTCAAAATCAACATTATCTGCCACGATAATGATGTCTGCAGTGAAATCATTCAATGAAATCATTCGCAAGTCGTTTAGATATTTGCGCTCAACTTGTTGATGTTTTTGAGTGCGATTTCCTCGACGGAATCGCTACAAGAGTGGTTCAAACTGCGCGCGCAGTTATGCGCATGCCCATCTGACCTGGTGGACGCGCGTCGCTGGCTGAAGGAGCGCGTGATCGACTTCCAGCTATCAGCGCGATTGTTGAAATGCGGCCTGAACCACCAATGCCTTCGCAGGCAATTCCTCCGCTGGTCCTCCTTCGGCTGCATGCTCTTGATACGCTCGTCGGCGTAGTCGTCGAGCGGCGTGCTCGTCGTGCTCGCCAGCCGCACCGTCCGGCTGGGCGTCGTCGCCTCCGTGTGCCGGCTGCTCATCGTGAAGCTGCTGCGCGCGTGCAGGTCGCGCTGACGCCGACCCAGACCGAGGAGGACGAGCAGCTCCTCCTTGAACTTGGGATGCGTGAGCGCGTAGAGAAAGGGGTCGGCGACGGCAGCCGACTTGCAGAAGAGCGCCGGCAGCATCGACGCCAGCGGCGTCACGTACCGGCCGTAGCCGCACACGCCGAGCATGGCGACGACGGCGTACGGCGTCCACGCCAGCAGCCAGACGACGACGACACTGAGGACGACCATCGTGACGCGCAACTCCTGCCGCCGGGTGTCCTCGTGCCGCTGGTGGCGGCGAGAGTCTCGTCCTGAGAGGCGTTGTCTGCCTCCAGCTTGCCGGCTGCGCACCACGACGCGCAGAATCGACAAGTAGAAGAAAGTGAGCGCGCCGACGGGCAGGACGAACGCGGCGGCCGCGAACGACCAGATGAAGAGGCGCGCCTGCACGCTGTCGGTGAGGTAGTCGAAGCTGCAGGAAGTGAGGAAACCTTCCGGTGTGTACTTGCCGTATGCGGTGTCGAAGAGCGGCACCGCGGCGAAGAAGCCGGAATATGTCCATGCGACCAGCACGCAGCATTTGGCCCTCTGCGACGAGAAGCGGTTCTTCAGAGGGTATTTGATAACGTAGTAGCGGTCCAAGGAGATGGCTGTTATCGTGCAGATCGAACATGTTCCGCTAATGCCGCCCACGAAACCGTAAAGTCGACAGACTACAAGACAAAAACGATTAGTATCTCCTCTTCGAAGGTTTTTTGGTACTTACCATAATCACCAAGTGCTGGCCCCAGGTGTACACTGTTGTAGATGAAGATGGGCATCTTCATCATCATCAGAAGGTCGCTACACGCTAGGTTGACTATGAGGATGTTTGCCGGCGTTCGAAGCGACTTTGTTCTGAAAGCGAAATTGTATTTATGTATCACCCAACAAAGATAGTTCAATCACAAATCAGTCACAAGAACACTTTATCGCATGATATCACCAGCTCAATGCACCAAACTAAAAAACATTTGACGACTACAAAACAAAATATTTAAAAACAAATTTTGTTTCTATAGTCGTACCGATGAAAATTGGTGTATATGATTTTGCAAATATTCAAACGTAAACTTAATTTTTAGAACATAAATCAAAGGAAATTTTGTTAGCTGACGATCTCTATTAGATCGGAATATGCATTCCTTTCCTGCCTTTAGAATATTTACTGATATTTATGGCTTCATTAAAATTTTCACAATAAATAATGCCATAGAAACCATTCATCAACGGTCCGAGTATACATTGAAATTCCCAGTGCTGCCAACATAATTTTTTAACAGTTACTACCAACCTCAATCTGGTGAAAAATAAATTTCACTAACTATACGTCAAATAATTAAAATTAATTATTTAAATTATTATTTCTGCTAATTATTTAACAGAAAGATGCCTAAATAATTGAAATATGAAATGCACAATGATTTCAGAAACTATTGCAATGCATGTATATGAATTACGGGCTTTCCAATATTTTTAATATATTATTTTTAGAACGAAATTAAATTTGCACGCGAATTTAATTCTACGGATTTCATTTCCGGTTTATTTTGCGTTTTGCGCGTCCTGCACTCTAATTCCGTACCGCTATCACTTATACAATCAATGGTTTAAAGCAATCTCAATATTTCAATTATTAAATTCATAAACTCGTTTCCAAAAACAAAACCCTCAAAACTATCATTTCCTTGCGAATTTCATACAACATATTTGCTAATTTCCGGTGATTTATAAAAATTATTTGTTGACAATATTATAACGTGAAGTTATAATCTTGATATATAGTTGCAATCCCCTACTTTTCACATTATTGCAAAAACTCTACGTTGAAAATGTGCAAAATGAAAATAAATGATGTAGTTCATATTTATCCTTCCCTATCCTTCCCTGTTATTCTCTCTAATGCTTATTGTGCGTTCGCTATGAATGATAGTGACGTTCCTAAACGAATTCCATAAGAAGCATCCTTTATTGAGGAATACTTGCAGCAAAATGGAAGGATAAACATGACAAAAATAGCAAACATCCCTTGATTCATAATGTATAATTTGTCGTTATTTAACTGACGTTATTATTTATTTTTAAAAATACTTATGCTTGATTTCTAAATAGATGTCTGATATCATTCAAGTTTACATTTTTGTGCAAAAAGTCCTTGAGAAATAATTAGTTCACCTAAAGCTTTCTGTCATTTATAAATGGACGAACAATTTATTTTCAACGCTTGGGCGAATTTTGCAAGCAAAAATGAATGTCGTCTCCAGTAAACACCATCAAAAACGAAAAAGAAAGAACCGAGAAGGACTTTTTCTTTCAATTTCCAGACGAAGGACTCTTCAACTGAAGAGTGATTTATTCAATAACAGGGCGCTTTTCTTTGAACTAATTAATTAGATATCAGGGGTAATTCTACAGAATGAAAAACCTATATTTGTTGAGTTTTCTCAAGAGGATATAAATAAGAAGTCTTATTCAAGAACCACGGATGATTTTCCAATTTATCTCGAAAAATTCTACCGGATAAGAGATTGATGCACGTCAAGCAACAAACCGAATTCATACTTGGTTTAAAATGCTTATTCTGAATGCTATCTAACTTTGAA
Source organism: Aleochara sp. GC000083 (assembly GCA_030264555.1). Taxonomy (NCBI): domain Eukaryota; kingdom Metazoa; phylum Arthropoda; class Insecta; order Coleoptera; family Staphylinidae; genus Aleochara; species Aleochara sp. GC000083. Next base: position 5,310 of record JARJDZ010001768.1, read on the forward strand.
ATGTTTACAAACAATAAAATTCGCAATGTAGGGCCAACGCTATGCAACCAACCTTACACTGAAACATATTTTGAGCTAATCAAACCTCTTTCAACAATGAACGCATTACACTATCATTTGTATCAGATGTTATCGAGCAAATCGAAAGATACGCTAATTGGGAATTGCCCAATGCATGGGTTCAATTATATCATCGAACGGGATTGAATCCATCGACAATCTCAATGCGTGTCTGCATGAAGGATTTTAATTTTGTGCCGGCATCCATCGATGCGGGGCCTTTGTGCATCGGCCGGCAGATAATCGCGCTTTCGAGTGCATTCTGCACAAGCGAATTCTAATAATGGCCCCATCACGAGACGCTGATAGCAGCAGCATCGTTGTCGGTTGCGCTCCCATCAATTTCATGCCCCTCATGAATGAAAAACATCGCGAGCTATTATCGAGTTTGCGTTCTAGAAAAAATAAAATAGCAAAGATTGCGGACGGAGTTTGCGTGTGCAGAACGCATCTTGCTATTTAGCTCTAATTAGCGACATCTTAATGTAATGACTTAACGAGCCGCTTCCTTATTGCTCAATGAGTTTCATGGTTGATGCTTGCCAAAGCGAATTGGACGAGAGTTAGAGTCGTCTAATTAACTTACAACTTGTTTTAATCGAATTGACAAGTGTAATTAATGATTCCGAGCGTTTGTGCATTTCCAGTTGTTTCTAGTGTTGGTTTTCTTTTTATGATAAAACTTAAAAGTTGTATGATTGTTGTAAGAGGATTTAGAACGAAGAGAATTATCAAAATTGTTTGATATGCATAAAAAGGAGGTTTTGTTGTATGCAACCAACATTGCACTCGCTTTGAAATAAGCCCTGCATCTAATTAGATATAATGAGCTGCTGTAATTTGCAACGTCTGCAAAGGATGCGAAGTGCCAGCAAAATATGTAACAAGAAGCTGGTACTTTGAAGGCAATAAGTGCCTTGTTTGATCTCCCTGGCAAAGCACACAAGAAATTGCAGTGCAGAACAATGTCAAGGGTCATACTCAACTCATGGCTGATTATAAACTAAAAGTGGGCTCACCTGAGAAACAAAAAGATGACGAAGAAGTTGCCTGTGCTGCCGCAGATCATGATGAATGTGTAGCTGATGGCGAGTGCATAATGCTGGTACGCTGGACGTGGTGGAAATTGCAGCCAATGCGCGTTGATTTCGTAAAGGTAATCGACGTGGAAATATCCATGCTTGGTCCACTCATCCACCGGATACAGCACGATGAATTGGGCAACCAGCGCGTCCACATCACTCAAATTCGACTTGTTCGTCGTGGAAAATGTGACAGGAAGTGCGGCGGCCATTTTGCCGTCACCTGTCACCGCATGCGTCAAATTGGCGTGCTGCATTAGTAGCAGGATGAGACACCAGACGGCGCACATATTTTCGCAACATCACATATCGTTGGATTTGCTGCTTTGCATTCGCGTTTACGGACTTTGGGGGCGGCTGATGCTGGCGGGCCGCATGCGGATGAGCAACTGAGGAATTTCGGAATGCGCTCAACGATTTTATACGCCCGTGTCGCCCGACAACAGGTTGCTACCGGCTTCGACGGCCGGCGATTTATTGCGCATGCCTGCCGCCTCCAACGATATTACTCCTGCGGGTTTATATCGCTTTTCCTGCGTTCCGCTCGATGATTTTCCCATCAACTCCCCGTGATATATTAATATCATTTGTAAAGCGCATCAGCCAACGTTGATCGCTTTTTTATGTCTTATGCAACGCCACTTTTCCACCAGCAGCCGCTCCGTGTTGGCGGTTTGCACCAGGTCAGGCATGAAGACGGGTAAAAGCGGACATCAAATCAAATTATGATGATGTTCGTCGTGGCGGCGGGCGTCTCGCGGGAAATCGACGCGAGTAGTCAACGCACGGGCGGATATTAGTTTTTTTAATGCTGGAACTTTTCGGCTGGAGGCAAATTGAAGGAGGCGCGCACGCGACTCAAGCCTCACTGCATCGCTATCTCGTCGATGAAGTTCCCCATGTCGTTCGCTTCCATTTCCCACTCATCGCGCCTCGAGACTTGATTAAAATACGTTCATGTGTCCGATGCACGACATTTTCATACGACCTAAAAAACAAGCACATAAATTAAATGTTCATTTGCCAGCTTCACATTAAGATGGAGGGCGATGATTTGCAAATAACGAAATGGAAGCGGAAACAAATTGCAGAGAGCTAATTGCGCTGTCGAACTTGTTACACATTTTGAAGCGCGCGGAACGTGCCGCTCTAAAATTAGACATTGTACGCACGATGATATAATAAGATGCACATAAATTATCCTTTTTTTGCAATTTACGACCAGCAATCTTAGTCATTGCTTCTAGGCATTCAATGAGTTGCATGTTGAAAACAATAAGTACAAAATATTAATCTTTAGTTGTTAAGAAAATTTCAATTAGATACAAAATAAACGCTACTTTTAAATTTCACTTTGAATATCACATCATGAATTGTCATACAGCCCAAAAAAAAATACTGAAGGTTAAATCGTAATGATTTTCACCTGAATTAAACATTAACAAACATTAGCAAAATGTACGTAGGAAGACATTTTGCATTTGAAACAATTACAAAACAAAAAACAATTAATGGATAATTTAAGCGCACTTGAATCTCTTGAATCTTGAAACATGTATAAATAGCTCGTGTCTATTAAAATGCACCGTTAGATACCACTCACTTTTTGATTGGCAAGCGTCTACAACAATGCGATTACAAAATGGCAAACTTGGCTCTGGAAGCTTGCAATGTCTTTCCGCACATTTTCAAAAATATCCGGGCTGGCACCGCATCGTTAAGTTAAGCGGTGATAAATGTGGGCATTAAACGTGCGACACCTTCAGCCATAATTAATGCAAAATTATTTCTATCGCAATGTTGGAAAATTACGTAAAATTGCAACTGCAATCGCACACATCAGAAACTTTTGTTATTTTATCTTTCGGATTGAATTTCGTTTCTCTTTGTTTCTTGTGAATGTGTTGCAAGTGATAATGGAAATGTGATCTATTAATTCACTTGTTAAAAAGATGTCTTGGTTGCATTTCATTTTGGCAATTAATGTCTGTTTGCCATTTTAGTGCTAAAATTTCTTCTGATGTCTGAACTGACATTTACTAGCTTCACATCAAAACGAACGCAGAATGCTTTTAAATTTTATGATGATTTCGATTTTAAATTTAGCTTTTCGTAATTTCTGACATCTTGTTTCTGAGATTTTGATGTGAAATAGCAACAACATTTTAAAATTCGCCCAAAGTATCTGATAGTTTAAAACGATTTCTAGATTCATTAAATGCAAAATTTAAAAAATGAAATAAATAAACGAGTCGAAAACGAAATGAAAACTTACAATGAGTAATCCTCATCCTTGACATCGTCGTCAAACAAGGACTTTCGCGATTTCGGAGGGCTTCTCGAAGAAGACGCACCCTCATCATCAGACGTAGCCGGAACTGGAGCATCCGGATCGTTTCCGTGCTCCGAGAAACCGTACGTACGCGTCCGCACGCGCCTCTCTATCGGCAACGGCTTATAAACGGGCAGCTGCCACTTGTGCTGCACGTAATTTACAGCGGGAACTTCGGGCGCCTTCGTCCGCGTTAAATTGCAACTATCCTGCGGCGGTTGACCGCTCCCGCTCGCCTCGTAATCATCATCATTCAGCTCGATGTCAAACATCTGCGACTCCAAACGCGTCTCATCGTCGAACCGATCCGGACTATCCGACTGTTCCTCCGACGTCGACGTCGGAGGATTCGCATTCTCGTCCTCCACGTCATCAACCGGCATCTCGCGTGGCGTCTCAAGCCTCTGCCGCTTGATTTCGTTCAAATTGAACCTTGCCTCCGAAGATTGCGCAGCTGGTTGACTCTCTGCTTCCTTCTTCAGGGCCAATTCTCGCAGAGAATTCTTTTCCATGGCGATAAACTCATCGAAATCGAGCTTTAAACGTTGGAAAATATCCAAAGCATACTTGCGATATTGCTGCGCGGGGTTGTTGGGGAAATCGGCGAGGACGTCGACGCTTGCTACAGCTTCCCCCACGTCGGACGCGTCGGGACTCATGGACGACCCGACCAGGATGATGGCCATCACCACGTCCACGATGCTGACGGCTTCATGGCACATCAGCCGTGCGTGCGCCTGAGATAGACGGATCAAACTGTCCAGGAGTCGCACTGTGGTGCGTCCACGATTGACGTCCTGGTTCTGTCGTTGGTGTTGGTAGTACGCGCTCAGGACGCGGCGTGATTCCGTGGTCAGAATCGGGTTGATTCGTTTGATCTTCACGTAGTACGCCTGAAAGCGCACAATTCTTGTGAATTTGAAGATTTTGAGTGAGTTACTTACTCGTAGCATCTCCAAGGACCATGCGCTTTTGATCTGGGACGCGCGCGAGATGTGCTCGACGACTTGTTTGTCCCTGTTCGGGTCGCGTCTGTCCTTCAGAAGCAGGATGAGGTCGAAGCGGCTTAACAGCGAGCTGGGCAACGCGATGTTGTATGAGAGCGGTTGCGAGAGGTCCAAGGGGCCCTTCGGATTCGCTGCTGCCAGGAGCGAGCAACGAGTGTGCAATGTGCCACGTAGAGCCGCCTAGTTCAATATAAACAAAAGGACAAAGTTAGGTCATTTTCACAAGCTCAAGCTGAAGGAAGAGTCATAAAACGCTAAATTAATTCCAGTCTAATACAACGCCCAAAATACAGTTACTGAAAATCTGGGGGATTTGCAATTGTGCTATTATTTAGTCTGAAATTGAATTGCGGTTGCAACATCAAACGAAACGCAAAATCAATTCAAAAAAGGGCAATCAAACGTTTAATTAACTTCGCCCAGAATCAAAAGCAAACGAAACGAGTTTGTGAATGAATCAATGAATGCAAATTTGTTTCTGTGCAAAATTACCAAACATTAAATGCGTTTACTCTGATGCAACCAACAAAATTTGTTTTGAATTGATTTTCAGGTCACGGAATTAAATTTGCTGCAAAAATGATAAATTTCATTTGAAATATTGATGTAAATCCGCTTATAGAATAAAAGCTGCCACGGAATTGTTTCAAATATACAAAAAATGTTTGTCAATGTTTTCCAGGAATAGTATTAAATTGTGAGAAATCAAAGGAAATGCGAGGTATTGTTTTCTATGAAACAAATAGAAATGAAAGCGGACTGGAAGTAATCCACAACGATATTTTGTGGGATGAAAGGAAATAAGTTTGTATACGTACTTTTGCCACACTAATGCTCTGTTGTTCCATTGCCTCGTGCAGACTCATGCGATCGTTCTCCTTCATCGAATTGAATTCGTCGATGCAACAGATACCTCCGTCAGCGAGCAGTAATGCACCAGCTTCCATCGTCCATTCTCCATTTTCCTATATGGAAAACAAAACGAACTTTAACATGTGGCAACACTGCAATCATGCCTAGGTTATAAAAACCAAACCGCAACGCGACCGACTATACAAGTTCATCTAAAAACATAACCATAATTACAGATTTCTATAATCTGTAATAATGGTAAGTTCTAAGCTAAGAGGGAGTAAAGTGAGATATTACTCCCTCGAAGTTTGAAACAACCAAAATGCTTAAAATTATGAATTAAGGACGTTTTATGAGTTACCATGAATGAAGAAACAGTAAGTCCGGCTGCTGTGGTGCCGATTCCGGTGGTCATCACCGAACGTGGAAGAATTTTCGCCGCCTGGCGCAACAATTGCGACTTCCCAGTTCCCGGATCTCCGATCAGAAGCAAGTGAGGCGTTGTTCGCGTCCGGATCGCATTATCCGCCGTTGTCTTCGCGCTGAACAGCGACCCGCCAGCTAACACGACGGCCACGGCCAGCTTCGCCAGCTGCAGTCCGTGGATCTGCACAAATGCAATGCTTGAAATTTCACATTGAAGCATAAAATACGAGTGTGACGCACCTGGGGAGCGAAGGAGCGCAAGATGATGTCGCGTCCGACGAGCTCGTCGTCGGCGTGCGTCCGCCAGAAGGCTGCGAATTCGTTCTCCATCTCCGCCGAAACGACCGCCGTCGTCGACGCGTCGTTGTTAGCCTGAATGTGGTTTCCTTTCAGCACCAGCTCGGGTTTTAGTCGCTGGCCGGGCTTCACGGAGCGCCAGCGTCGCCTCAGGCTGCCGCTGCAAGCACGTGCACGTTAATGACAACAATTTGATGCAGCTTTCAACGTACCAGACTGTGAGGGAGTCGCCGGGCTTGCACCGATCCGCGATGTCGTCTTCGAGCGTCACGATCAGCGTTTTCGGCATCGTGCCGGGAGCCACCACGTTGATATCCTCCTGCAATCGAGTCCGGAATGAGTACATTACATTAGTACAGTTAATTAACTTGAGAATGTACCTGCATTTTAATTTCCTGGTAGTCCCTACACGACTCCGAATCCAGTCCTCTAGCTGTTAGTAGTGTGCAATTGCAGAACTCCTGTGTGCATCGTCGAGGCGGTATTATCTCGTAGTGATGATCGTACGATGCTTTTACGATCACTTTCATCCTGCAGGCTGCGCAAGTATACTCACGTTGGCTTTCCAAAAGATCCATAGCCGAGACACGTACAACAGTACCTGCACGTAGATTTAGTTGCATACATGACAAAGCAATAGAATAAAATGCTAGTTGAGATCGTAACAAACCTGTGATTTGAAGGTACCTTGGCTCGTCATCAGTGAGTGGGAAAACATTCCTGGTTATTTCTGGACAATTTGGCAAATCATAGATTCGAGCATGTATACCAATTTTGGGGATCCTCTCGCTATTAGGTGGTGGGTTTTTACTACCCCGTATTTCAGCAATCACCTCATCTTGCACGAGGTCAATTTGTTTGTCACAAAGTTGAAGGGCTTCATCTGGCTTCTTCAATAACAAGGTGGCAAGCTGCTGATCCTCTTGAAACAATTCCAAAAATCTAAAAGCAAAAGAACGAATAAACAATTAGAATTTTGCTCAAAATTAACATGTGCCGGAAATTATCTCCATAACCTAAATCTACAACGCGTTATAAAAACTACAAGCGCATGTACCTTATAGGAATACCACGATGTTCGTGAGGGGCAACGGACAATGAATACTGCCGTATCTTTTCTTTATGCACTCGACGAATATAATCGAGAAACATGGTGAATTCACTTCTTACTACAGTTCAATTGCGTTTAATTGTTCGCCGCACAAATGATTCTTCTCTGAAGCACTGAATTGCACTGGAAACGCTGGGAACAGCTGATCACGCTTCTGCGAACTGCTGACCGTGCTGAGCACGAAAAGCGCGCGCAGAATCACTGTGGATTGTTCACAAATCAATTTCAAGTTAACTTCTACGCGTTATCTACAATCTATAACTTTAAAATAAAATATTCAAAAAATTTCTTGTAATCTAGACGCCATTTTGATTTTAATACGAATAATTGAAAATATGACTGTTAGAGGGCGCCACCAGTCGGATTTTAAAAGTTTTGAAAGAATTGCTCTTTTTTATTATTTATTACACAATCACCATAATTTGTTCACTTACTGAGAATCCAGTGTAGGAAATATCTCTAATCGACGTGCCGACAACTGTTTTACGAAGATTGACATTTAAGTAATGATTGCGCATGCAAACAATGGCCGATTAAAAGTGGGCTTGGAGAAAAGTGAGAGACGCGCCAATTGGCGTGTAATTTATGTAATTATAGATTTATCGCCGGACGACAAAGCGTGAATACCACGAAAGAAAGCACAATTCGCGCGTACGATGAATGAATGACATAGATCAACGAGAATCGCATACTAAACGAATCAAGCGTAATTCGAACTTTGGAAACATCTTGGCGAATATTTGCGCTAATATGTAATAAGAGAGCAACAACACAACGATAACAACAAAGGAGGGCGAGGCGTGGACGCACTCATTCACAGTGAAAGTGAATTTTACTCATGCATATTTAACAGAAGCAAAATCACAGCGTACAAGTCATTAATATACATACATTCGGCCAGCCCTCAACGAGACCGGTCCTTGCGGTCGACCACTCAAGAGAAATGCAGAAATATGTGTAATTCGCAACGTTTTTACCTTTTAAATTTCCATAAATTAAATTTTCTTGGTAGGCAACCAACAATACATCCTCTTCAAACTTTTCAAAGTTGGAATTTCTTAAGTACATATTCTTTAAATAATAGTTGAATGTAACAATCAACTAATAAATAAATATATTAGACAATTGCCTAATAGTTTTTTCGTAGAACGATTATGGATTCTTGTTAATTAAGTGCGTTGTGACATTTAATTCGTAGAGTGATAAATGAAATGCCTTTTACTTTGCTTTCAAATTTCAAATCCGACTTTTCAAGCGTTTCGTTCTTTCCACGACTCAAAATGCTTTCAAATCGTTTTCCAGCGAGCGTTCGAACAAATCATCTCCAGTCTAAAATAAAGAAAAACGTAAACAAAACCAAGAAACATGCCTTAATCTACTGAATATACTCATACATCAAATTACCCGGTTGAGATGCACACGAATTCATCATAATCATGTAAATTTCATATGAATCTCAAAAATGATTAATGCGAGCGAACGAATCTCGAGCAGACATCTCGTGCGGCCATCATCTTCACAGCAAAGAATCATAACTATCCACGTAATCGCATATTCTTTAAGCTGTAACACATACACTGAGTGATTAAAAAATAATTAATTAATTTTTCAGTAATTACTTAAGGTATGCAACCCAAATTACACACGTGTATGACTGTATGTCATCCATTTTGTATTTGAAAAAATTGATGAAAATTGCGAATTTCTCGGAGGCCTTTCATGGAATACATCAATTTTCTGTGAAGATATGTGGGCAATGCAAAGTCAGTCAGTCAGTCAGTCAGTGCCTGCTGCCTGCTGGCGATGGTGCCTGCCACATCCTTCTCCAAGGACGTCCACTTTTCATTTCACATTTCACATTTTCTAATTGTCGTGTTCTGGTTGCTGGGGCAGCTTCGACCTAGCTAGCAAAACAGATTAACAAAATTTCAGAAATTACACATTCCACCACAGCACTTGATCGATTACAATTGGGAAAAAATGCTGTTGTTTGATTTAATGAAGTTGTCGGACGACTAACAACCAAATAAACAAACAAATCGCATTTTTAATGATGCCCCATGCGAAAAGTTCGTTAACAATGAGGAAAACTTACACAGAACTATCGTTTTCATGCGGTCGAAGCGGTTGAAAGTTGAGAGTGCGATTTTATTGATGCTACAATGAAGCAATCGCAGCGCAGATAACGAGAATGGTTGGCGCTTCGACTTTTTCCTCTTCAGCGCGTTGTTTGAGCAATAATTGCGCCAAAAAGCGTCAGCGAGCCGCTCGCCACGCTGCAATTTGCGAAATGCACTAGATTCGCTACATATTGATGAGTTTGGCGCGCCATTCCCAATACAAATCGCAAGAATTTCCAGCTCATCAAGATGTGTGAATGGCATCGTTCGTTCATTCGATCGGTGTTTGAGCGTTATGTAACTTGTAATCTTCTCGCAGATGGCATCCAAACGCCTAGATCGTAGATGCAAGTGGAACTGTTACATCTGAAACGAGATTCAAAGATTCGCGTTTGGTGTGAAGCAATTTTTTGATGGTTTAAAAACAAATTAACAATAATTGCTCTTGTACATACTATTGCTACGTAGCATTGCTAATTAATTTGTTTATTGGGACTATGTAAAAACATTTATTACCTTTTGAAACTCTGATTTGTATCTTGAACTTTTGAAAATCTTTATTTTGATTTATCGCTTGAATCTTCTAAATAAAATCAGAAATCTAGACCAAACTGAAGAAAAATATTGTCTTTTAACTAATCTCTAAAATAATCTATGAAATCATTCAATCAACACTCGAAAAAAATAAAATTGGTCTTCAAAATTATGAAATTCAAACAATGACATTTTTGTGTATTTTGGCTCAAAGTTGAAAATATTATATCTACGCAAGTTTTTAAACAATTTCAGCTATTTATAGCTTATTTTATAAATAATTAAAAAGTACATTTAGTCAGAGTAAGATTTTGTTTGTTGAAAATACCAAAATTTTGTTTTTTGACTTTAAAAACTTTGTTTTCAATTTTAACCTTAAAAATGTATTATCTTCATTAAATGCTTGTATTTTCTAAGAAATTGCTTCTAGAAGTATGAAATTGACAATGTTTATAGATACTTAAATAGTCTTTAAAATGAACTAAAAGTTCCGTAATTCAGACTTCCAGAATTTTGAAATTTTTGCTTTGAAATTCGAGGAAATATATTGACCAGGTTTCGAACCAATATGCAAATTGTTAAAATAAAATATAAGATATCTTCGTAGCTTTTTCACCGAATTTTATAATTTATAGACCATTTTGTAGATTTTTTATAGTAATTAATGAAACTTCTATTCATTTTTTCGTTGAAAATTCGAAAATGTCATTTTTTCGCTTTGAAACTCAAATATTGAATTTTGAATAGTAAAATTACATCTTCTTATTTAATACCTCATATTTTCTAAATTACTTGTTCAATCAAAATCAAACTTAACGAAATTATAGCTAATTAAATTACCTTTCCAATGAGCTATTAGAAGATATTCTCATCCTTCAGGAACCATGAAATTTCGTCCTCCAAATTTGGTCAATACAATCCAAACCTTTTCTGCATTCTCCAGAAATTTATAACCATTGAAATTGGTCTTGCACCGCATTTTATGGATTCCTTAAAACATCAAACAATAATTAATGGATACATTACATTACAAACACTAAACATAGAATTAAAATTGACCTTGAAGAAGATGAAATCGATAAAAACGAAACGAGAAGTCATCACATCACATAATGCAGCATAAAAACACTCGGGCTGACATTTAGAAGATGAAAATAAAAACTTGCCATCTCCTCGCTGTGCGGCTTTCGCAACCATCCGCAAAGACAAAAGCTCGTCCAACGTCCCATCCAATCCCATCGATATAGCGATGCGTCCCAATGCGAAAGTCGCGTCTTTGTCTCGTGTCTTCGTAGATTGCTCCGCTTCTAATTTGCATCCGTGCACCTTTAATGCGTTGGCGAACATCCGATACGAAAGCCATCTTCCTCATCTTCATCCATCTCTGCATGCCTTCAACCAGTTTCGTTCGCCGGACAAATACCAAGGCTTGAATTGTTGACTTTTGGATGCCTCCTGGAAACGCAACATTTTTGCATAATTAGAATTATAGAGAGAGTTGTCAAATAGAGTTGCAAAAAGGCCGTCAGTTCGTTATTAATTTGATTGAGATTTTGCGCACATTGCATATGTTATCATCATTGTAATTGATGTAAGAGTTGAGGTGAAATTCATTTTGGTGTTGAGTAAGCAGCCATCAATTTACGCGAAGATACGTAATCGTTGTTTGCTATGCAGATATCAAACGGTCATATTGCGAATTGTTCGCGTATAATTTGCATAAATTCAATTGATGGTTGCTGCTTTCTTCGTACGTTATTTGCATAATGAATTATTTGTGATTTAATGCTATTTTGAACAAGTTGTCAGCTTTTTCTTAATATCTAAAGTAATAGTTTTTTTCGTATAATTTTATCTTAAATAATTGTTATGGACTTGATCTTTCATCCTTTTTGAAATTAACGCGAAATGATTTTTTACAGAAAATTGTCTTTTGCATAAAGAGACATTTCAAATTCCTCAGTAATTAACTAATAATTACTTACAAAC
>JARJDZ010001769.1:0-59085 GCA_030264555.1 Aleochara sp. GC000083
GATGGTGGTAGCAGCGCCGCCCTCACTATGGAGGTGAGGAGGTGAAAGTTGAACCACGATGAAGAATGAAGTCGTCTTGGAGGTAATGTCATCACGTACCTATAACTCGTTAATTCAGGACTTCGTTAATGACAAAGAAAATAATAATGAAATGTTATACCTTGCATTACCTGTTGGAAAACAACTGTTGGGTACAGATGAAGATTCCTTTATATTGAAGGTGGCAATTGGCATCTCACATAGCTTCCAAAAGTACATTACCTAAGTCTGAAACAAGCAAAATTGTTAACTACGTGACAACATTACTCAATACATACGATGATGACTGTTGCTTAATTAAACTCTCTTCTTAGGTGCACCACATCTAAGTCCTCAAAGCGTTTCAAGGCTCCTCGTTGAGATAATTCACGCACTGTCAAATTGTCCATTCTACGGATACCAAATCAAAAAAGGTTCGGACTTTTATACGCGCAAGCTAAAATCACGTCGCGCACTCGATTCCATCCCAGACCTAACGCCAGCGCAGCCACCACATCTCAGGCCCCCGCCATCGTGTGGTCGGGCCCCGGCCTAAGGCCGAAAACCTGTCTACTTAGTTGGTTCCCGAACACCCGGTTCGGGACTAAGCACCCGGCAGATCCAGGCACACCAGAACCCCTCAGGGCCCAATCAATGACGCTTGCACCTTTGCAGTGCGTGGATGGGCACATTGTTTAACATCTCGACACAGTTTCGTTGCGATTGTTTAACATTACGGAATCACGGAATTGCAACACGGAGTAGCAGCAACAGCACGTACGCACGCGATAATTATCTGAACACTACTGAAGCGAGACAAAGCGAGTTAAACCGAACGTACTTAAGCCACACAGCTAGCGAGCGTGGATACAAACCCATTATTAAAAAGTGGCCAAGCAAAGGACCCATTTGGTACCCGTCAAAAATTATAGTTTCATTTCATAAATAGTTATTATCAAACTTATTGCCATTCACTTGCAATATAAATTAAAAATGACCAACCAATGTGTTTAAAATTGATAGAATTATTTACATTACCTGCTTGAAAACTACACTACTTCTTATGAAGAAGGCCTTGCAACCGTGGATCACAAACTCTCAGTGCATGTTGCTCCTTAAACGAATCTTTCTCCTTAATTTCTCTGGTAATCCCTGGTTATACCTCAAGTATAACAAACCCAAGTTTTAGTTCAGTTGCATTCCCTGTCAACAAATGCACATATAAATTGATATTACATTTGAGGAGTAATGATGATAATTAATCACAATGTATGTACTTAATTTACCATGCTTGAAGAATGAACAAGGGATCCTAGATCCAGGAATGTTTCTAAGGACCCAAATCCTGCTCCAAACTGCTGCTTTGTTCTATAAGTTTCTCAACTGAAGACTCCAACAACACATGCAACATTCTAAAATAAAAACTGCAAAAACTAAAAAATGCAAAATTATGAAGGAAAAAACTCACTTTCATAGAGACCAGTGCACTGTAATTGATCCAAATCATTTCTTCAGTCCTCTGGAAGGCTTCACAAAAAGGATCCTTGCAGATTCCAAGCATCTGAAACTGAAGGAAAAAATTACAAGGCAGTGAAAAACAAATTTATCATCAAACCTTTGAAGTCTGTTGCAAAAGCACAAATTACAATGTGTGATAATACTTTCGAAATATCCAATGCTGTTTAAAGTCCTTCCCAAGTAGTGAGATATTTATGCACTAATTGGATTTACATACAATAATTGTCTTGTTATACCGCAAGACACTGGCACAGGAGCTCATAGCATATTCAATGCCGCTTAACTTCTTTTTACATTATCTGAAGACACACCCAACAATTATAAACTTTACAATGAGCACAATGAATTAATGCTATATTATAGTATAAATATCATCCAAATAAACGGGAATGACTTTGCATACTTTGAAATGATCAAACATGGCGGCTGATGGCATTTGTGAGGTTATAAAACAATCACAAAAGCACGCATGCGTGCACTGGCTCTTCGTGATCTTTTAGCAGCTTTCCTCTTTCCAATCCAATTTACAATTTTTCTGATGAAATCGATCGAAATATTAAAAATATAGGATAAATTAAGTTAGAAAACATAATTCTGCTGATAACAATCGTCGTTTAGATGGTAATCAGTTCACATTTTGATGTAAGCAACGAAATTATTGAGTTCAGTTGCATTCAAAACTGAACAAGGAAATAGCTTTGATCAGTTGACTTGTGATTTTCCTTCGTGTTTATTGATCAACCGCGAGTGCTGAACATCCAAGAGAAAATTATTAAAATCAAGGCCCTCCTCGATTTGGAAGAAATCTAAATAGCTGCAACAGAGTGAGTATTTCATTATGGGCACTTTTAGAATAAAATACCATTCGCTACCCGGAATTTGTTGCCGAGAAAATGAGCATTTCCAACGTTTGTTTATATAAAATGTGTGCAATGGTAGATGAGACCGAGATATCCACCACGCGGACCACCGCCTCAGGGAATGCGCCCCATGGGAATGCCGAATGGAGTTCGTCCACCAATGCGCGGCCGTGGCGGACCTATTCATAGGGGTATGGGACCTCGACCTCCACCATTTCCAGGTACATGCTCACACTCATTTCTATGATATTTATAACCAAAATACTATGATTAAGGTATGCGACCTCCAATGAGGTATCCCCCAATGGGTCCACCAGGTCCAGGACCCATGATGCCGCCGCGAATGCGCCCACCACCGCCTCCTCACATGTTACCCCCCCATATGCGTCCGCGTCCAATGCACCATCATCGACCAATGAAGAAACCCATGAAGCCCATGAACAATGATGGCAAGGTGAAAAAGAAGAAGCTGAAGTTTCGGAGCTTCTACATCACCAGGCCCTGGGTGAATGAGGAGCTGAAGAAGGAGATTGCAAAGAAGGATGAGCTGTTCCAGCAGGCGAAAGCATCCAATAAAGCTGATGACTGGAATCTGTTCAAGGAGCAGAAGGATAAATGCGTGCACATGTACTCCGCGCTCAAAATGGAGTTCATTGGCCAACATCCCGAAGAGGTAAGTGTTTCCCCTCATATGCTCTCAGTGTTCTGGCTTTGTGTTCCTCCCAAACGCTCTCTTGACGTTCTTTTCGTTTGCTGCTCTTTCACATTTTGCAATTTTGAATGCCTTTGAACTGCCTGAGTTGAACTTGTGTAGATGTTTGATAACTGTGCCCCGAAACGATTATGTGTTAATGCCATGGCAATGGTCTGTTTTCAGGACATAGGTAAAATTATGGCTGAATTAAATTCTAACAAAAAACCGGTCAAAGAGAGCTGCAACTCGCTTGCGCTCGATCAGTCGGCGACAAACAATCTGCAACAAAGTGCAACTGACAATGAATCCCAGCCAACAGCTGCACAAGCTGAAGCTGCAGTCAAAACTGACGATGCTAAATCTGATGTGGCTGTCACTGCAGCGTCATAAATCCATTGCAAAAATTGGACATCTTCCAAATTTTGTTTTCAATCGCTAGTAGCAATTAACAACAAACATGTTTGCATACATGCAGGCATTACGATCATGTTTGTACCAGTAACAAGTCTCTTTTGGGGGGTTATTTATCTAGAATGTAATCATTTGTTATTACGAAGTGGGCCCCAGCAATCTTTATTCTTACTATTACTATTATTTGTTTACGAAGTGTGACATTGTACCTCATAGGGATGCAGTGCCATCATTATGCATATGATGATGGGCACAATCCTGTATCTAACTTACATATAAATCTCGTAATTAGTCGAATCGAATTGGAGTGCAAAATTACGCAACCATTTACAATTATAAATGACGAAACGATTTGTGTAACTTTAAACGCTAGTGTTTACACGCACGCAGAAATAAATTTGAAACATGTAACTCAATTCAATACGCATCTGATTGCACACACTGTACTTAAGTCAAAATTATTTTCAGCGCTTGTTTCAATTCCACCGAACTAAATTCATTCCGATTCAAAATTGCCTTTCACACAAACTTGGGAGTTCAGAGTAAGTTATGCCGTTCGAAATATAGCCACCAGCAAAAAGAGAAAAAAAAAGAAAGAAATTGTACATAATCCGATACGAGCTTCGGCTTTGTGGGCAGCCTCAGCCAACAATTGTCTGCATGTAGCGTATGCACAGTTTGCTCATGTTCTAGGTGTTCAGCGATTCGGACGTGGAGGACGCTGACGCGGAGCTCGTGTGCGAGGCGTGCGACCGCGTCTTCGACGAGCTGGAGGCATATCGGACGCATCTCAGCGAGCACCAGACGTGCGGCATCGACGGCTGCCGGTTCAGCGCGCACGAGCTCCTGGTGATGGCGCACATCCGCATGCAGCACTCGAGCGGGCTGTACGAGCGCATCCGCAACGTCTCGACCCCCGCAGACATCGAGAAGTGGCGCGCCGACCGGCGCAAGAACTACCCCAGCCGCGCGAACGTCGAGCTGCGCTACAAGATGCAGGAGGAGATGCTGAAGCGCGGCGAGCGCATCCAACCCTCCAAGGAGCGCTTCCCGAAGAAGCCGGAGCGCGCGCCGAAGAAGAGGAAGGCGAAGCGACGCCCGGCCAAGCCGCAAGCGGCTCCGAAGCAACCCACGTCGTTGATCGACGAGAAGGCGGATTGGAACGGCACCATGTTCCCGTTCAAAGGCACCCTGCAGCTGGAGGACATCCCCGTGGTGGTCAAAGTCGAGAACGACTTCAGCGATGACGAATGGGATGATGCCGCATGCAATGCCCAGCCGGAAATGAAGCTGAACAATGCACTAGGTGCCTTGATGGGAGCCTACGGATCCGATGAAGAGGACGAGGAGGAGAAACCTCAAGTTGAGACTAAGATTAAAGTAGAAGTTGTCGAAACTACTCAGATTAAGGTTGAGAAAATCGATGATGATGTTGGTCGGAGTAAAACGGGGGAGGAAAGTGGAGATGATGTCGTTGAAGAACAGATTCTGAAAACTCCGGTTGCAATTCCGGATAAAGCGAGTGAAGAATTTGCGAAGAAACGCAGGATGGAAACAGTAAATGAAGGACCGATTCCTAAAAAATTAAAGCCAGCGAAAAAGAAACAAGCTCCGACGATTTTGAAGCCGATTTCAAGGCGACCTACATTATTGCAGAAATTATTAGATAGCGAAATTCGGCATGAACGCAACGTCATTTTGCAATGTGTCAGATATGTTATTAACAATAATTTTTTCGATTCAACCGAGAGCTAAAGTTTTCATGTTGGATAAACAACTGGCAAACGTATGAAAACAAAAATACTAATTGTGAGTGTATTTTAAAACGGGCTCGAAATTTCTCATTTTTTATGTATAAAGTTACTTTTGAAAAATTGTTGATATTGTGGATGTTATTGCACAAATAATGATTTTAGTATTTTGTTGCGAAATTATTGTCATTTTAATATCAAAGTTTTTTGTTGTTGTATGGTTGAATTTGAAAGACTTGGTATTTTCGAATGATATTTAAGTAGACTCATAAAAAATGTTTCGAAAAAATAGGCACAACTACATGTTTTCACGAGTTTTATGTTTTATGTGCAATTTAAATTCTTCGCGTTAATAATTAGGGCACTAATGTATGCGGCACATGTTGGAAAGCTCGTTGAAAAGTAACATGTGCACATCATCAGGTGCTGAACATAAAAAGCATCCATTAACTCGTCGCGTCCACGCCGAAAAAGCAGAGCTTCACTCAGGAGCGCGCAGTAAATGCAATTTATGCGAATGATTTTTCCAATATCAGCCCACATGATGGCCGATGCTATCCAAATAGTCCGCCGACTATTTTTGGCCGCAAAAACGATTCGCAATGCGTGTAAGACGCGCTTATTTACAACGTTTCTGCCATGTTGTTTATCCCGTCATGCGGACGCTCTATTTATGTCTATACAAATCGCAATGATGAGAGGTGAAAAAACCCCACCCTCACAGCGAGTCAATTGGAATGACGCGAATCCGCTATTTTCAAACGATTCCACGCCCGAAATGCGTTAGCGCCGCCATTCAGCGATTGATTTTCGTCCAGCCAACAACATCAGCCAGGTACGATCCCCGACGCGATCATTAAAAGACTCATTTCCAGATATTCCTGATTGTAGCGCAGGAAAGAATGGCGACTGCAAGTGAGGCGCAGAATTTGTTCATGACCTTTCTCATCCTAGCGGTTCTACTCTTCGCGTTATGGATCCTCTACGTTGGAATAGTGTGAACTCAGGTTGGTAACTTTGCGATGCTTGGCGCTCATTTGTTATCTAATTCGTTGATATCGTATTTAATAATAAATAAAAAAGTAACTTTTCTTACGCATTCATGTCGACTCATATGTGAATAGTTGTCAGCCTCTCGTAGAACTTATCTTCGGCCGTCGTGAATCGGATCACAAGTGATATGCAATCGAATTGTGCTTCCCCGAAGTGATAGTTTTTGAAGTTCTTCATGATGTACGATGCGTCGAATGCTTCACGGCCGGTTGCGTTTAACGCTCGTTTGCGAAATAGCGAATTCATTAATGTTACATGCAATTTGACGCTTTCGTATTGTCTTCTCATTAAACCTAAAAGCAAAAAAAGTTTTAAAACAGTTGAAACATTTTTTTGACTTTTTGAAAAAATTGATTTTAATCCAAATGTAATCACCTTTCTTAGATAGCAAATCCACGATTTTGTCAGCCATGCGTTGAAAATGCGAATTATATTTCGGCAAATTCAACTTCACCTTTCCATAAAGCACATCCACATCAGTTGGATCATCATTCATAATTTCCAAGCCTTCCAATTTTATTCGTAGGCTACCTGCATTTTTGAAAAGCTCCCTCAATTCTTCTCTGTAAGCATGCAATGCCTGAATTGCAATATCCTTCTCCACAGTGTCCAAAAGCACCAGAGGTGCAATTGTCAAATGAAGTTTTCCTGGAGTTTGAAATACAGTTTCATCCACCCCTCTCAAAGGTGGCCCATTCAAAATTTTCTCCTTGAATGCCTCAAAATTTTGCAAAATCTCCTCTGAGCTGGCTTGTATGGACACAAAATGGGTGATTTGCTGCTTCTCTCTGCCCTGCAGAACAATCATCATCACTCTCATTCTGGCAGAAACAACACTTCTCTCTGAAGGTCCTGTTATCATGATATCACCAGTCTCACCCTGTTTGGGTATCTTGATGGATGTGTCTGTATCCATTTCAATTTCACGTTTGCGTGTGCCCTTTGGTCCAATTATACTCCCAAAGAATGCCCTTAAATTATTTCATTAAATAACACATATACAAGGAAAAAATGTAGAACTTACGAAGCAACATGAAACTGCATCAGAAATTTCCCACTTTTGGTCATTTTGATTTCTATGTCATCATCCAATTCAGCACAGGCTAACATTTCCTCTACAAGTAATTGTATATTAGTAAAGTAAATAATATAACAGCAATATAAAAATCTTGTATGATTACCATCATTATCCAGATAGGGTTTCATCTGGGAAGATTTCTGTGGAGACTCATTAATAACATTATATCTCCTGAAGTTGCAACCACCTATTTTAACTATTGCAGGATTTAAAACTGTTGATGGATCAGTACTTGTTAAAATATCCATAATTTCAAAATATGAAGAAACTCTTCAAAATTTGAGGTTATGACAACTGATGATTTTAAAACAGATTTTTTTATCCTTGGATCATTCTATTTTCGTTTTTTCGCGTGTAAAGTTTTATTCTGACCGTAAAATTAACGGATAGATATATTAACGTATAAATTTTGTTGCAGGCATTCAACAAATAGGAAACATTCATCAATCTTAGGATCCTCATATGAAAAATAATGTTAATTTATAGATTCTAGATGATCTTGTAATATAACCAACTTGAAATGTAATGTAATTTGAACTGTAATGCTCAAGCATTTCTAATGAATTAAGATTACTATGTTAATTTTTATTAAATCTAATATCATCTGCATACATATGTAAATAAGCAAGTTATTGAAACTAATTAAAAGTTAATTAGAGCTTAAATTCTTGCTCAAACTGCATTTGACAATTAAGGATTACAAAAATTAAGTAGGATATCCCTAACTAAACTGTTTGGAAGGTCATTTATTGGCAAAACTCAAACAAATTAAAAAGTACACAATAGAAAAAATGCTTGGTATGAAATCTTATCAGTAACATTGAAAACCAAAGCAACAATATATAGTAGAATAAAATGGATCAACTTTCTAACATTATTAAATAGAATTTTTATTAATATACTGTTAACACTGTCATAATAAAATATATCATCAGTTCACATGCATTGGTCCATCAAAAATACTGTAATTTAATTGGAACAAGTAAATAGTAATGTTATAAGCTTAGAGTCGATTTAATCCATGATGTACTCCTTGGGTCGGGTCTTCGAATACACGTAAGCAACGATCAACAAGAAGACAGCGACGATGGATGGGACAACAATTGTGTAAATATGTTTGCGCGTTTCCGCAAATTCCTTCTTTCGCTGGCGTTTCTCGCGCGCTGTCTCCTTCGTCTTGCCACCACGAAGCTGTCGCATCTTCTATTCAATCAGCTGCATACATACGCATGTAATATGCACAACATGAGCGGCTTCCCAACAACAATTAAGGACAATAAACAAATGCAGCACTTACTCAATATCGCCAGCGGATTATGCGCTACGTCGTGAATCTTCGTGAATTACACAATTCGCTCGTTCAACAAGCTTGATTAATGCCTCGCAATTACTGAACAATTACCTGCTGACGTGACGAATGTTGTCAGACGTGTTTTAAACAAATATTCCAAGCAGCAAACAGGTTGTCAAGGAGGAATCTTAAGATGGTCTGTTATGGAATTAATTATTTTCGGTCGTAATCTAGACAAGGAGCAAAATACATAAGCACAGTGTGTTGGAAAGAGACAACTATGTTGATAGAGGGCGTTGTCTTCAGTTTTTGAGTCAAATTTACCACCTCTACTCTAATTTCTGCGTGTTAACATTTCATGCGTCATAGAGGTCTCTGCATCCAGTAAATAAATGAAATAAATTTATAACCACAGAAAAGGAGTCCCGGGAATCTTGTAGATAAATACGGAGATGTTCTAACTTATATTCAGCCGTTTATCAATAATTTGTTTGAGAGATAACCAGAGGAATAACGTATATTTAATAATGGCAGAGACATTCTTCAATCCTGAGCGCTCAGATGAAGATTTGGTAAGTGACATATAACCTCAAATTCTGTACAATTTTAAAATGATTAATAACATTTTAGATAAGTGAATGGTATAATAATGCTCTCATGGGAGATCCGTCTGAAGCTGCACAGAACCTACGAAAAATTCAAGAGGTGATACTCTACAAGAACCCGCAATTGCTTCCGGAATTCTTCAGCAATATGTTGGATTTTGTAACTTCAAAAGACAACGAAGTTAAGAAAGCACTTGTTGGATTCATTGAAGAAGCTTGGTAGGTTGTTTACTACACTGATTAATGACTCAGTAACATTTCTAACATTTGCTTTCTTGTTTATAGCAAATTGGATGAAAGTCTGATACCAAAAGTAACTTTGAGCTTATTGATTTTACTCAAAGAGGGATCAATACCTGTGCAAAAGCGAGTAGTTCAGGCAACTATTACCTTGTATAAGAAGCTTTTGGGCATACTGTGTGTAGCACCTTCTATATCAAGTGAACTGGAGGCAGCTTGGATGCAAATGGGTGAAGTGAAATCAACAATTACAGATTTGATTGATTCAGATAATGATGGCATTAGGACAAGTGTGGTCAAATTCTTGGAGTGTGTCATCTTGTTACAATCATATCCTGATCCACATGAACCTCCAAAAGGGGATTTCACTCTGGAAAATATTCCTCTCACTTTGAAAATTGCAAGGCGAAGGAGATTAGAAGAGGAAGCAAAGTAAGTACAACACTACAAACTGTGTATTTGTGATTTTTACATTTTGTTTGCATTTTTCAGCTCTGTATTTGAAGTTTTGATTAAGTTCAATGGTTCATCACATATCAGCAATGCAAATTTGTTTGTGTGCATTGGCTCATTGACAAATATAGCCAAACATCGACCTGATTACATGGGACCTGTTGTATCATCATTGGTGAATTTAAGTAGCAATCTTCCACCAACATTGAGCAGTACACAAGTGAATTCTGTCCGGAAGAAACTCAAGTCTGAACTCACGAATTTGATCAAACATCCGGCTGCGTACGATTTCCTGGATAAAATTACTCCGCGTTTGGTCGAGCTGGGTTTCCCACAGGTGGAAATCAACAAGCTGATACCCAAATTTGATGAAACCAGAAAGTACTCGAAACGTACAGTTCATCATGATTTCGAAAGCGACGCGAAGAAGTTTAAAGTTGAAGAGACTGCGACAACCAAAGAAGAGGAGTTGTACAACAAGCAACAAAAAGCCATCGAGATGAATGAAGCGTTTTTGAAGGATAAATTGAATTTGAAAGTTGCTACTGAAATCGTCATGAAGGGACTTTCAAATTTACCTCTAAAAATTCCCGGGGAATTTAAACTGGATTACACGGAAGCTTTAAAACGAGGACCTGCAGGAGATCCTAAACTTGCAACCAAGATTCTTGCTGAATACTTCGTAGAAAGTGGCGTGGGTCCTGGAAATAGTATTATTGGAAAGACAACTCTCATAAAACATTCTCCAAGGGAGGAAATGCATAAGAAACGCGCTCGTGAAGAAGATGACCAGGAAAAAGGGGTAAGTTACTTAATTTTCTATTATTTGTTTGATAATTAATTGTTTTTTTTTTCGTATTTTCAGATCGCTAAGAAGAAAGTAAAGGTCCCACGCGTCCGAATTTTGAAACTACATGAAATCACACGTCCGCTGGACAAGAGCGAGAAGGAAAATTTACTTCTAGGCGCTGTGAAACGCCTGCTCAACGTGAAAAACAACACGCAAGTACGCCAGAAGATAATCACCATCGTCGCGGCGAATTTCAATGACGTGGTGCGCGAAACCGTCCTGCAGTACGTCTCCGAAAATCTGAAAACGCACCTAGATCTCGCGCTCGCATGGCTCTACGAAGAGTACAGCATCATGCAGGGTTTCTCGCGGCTGCCCGAGCTGCGCAAGCTCTCGCGCATCGAGCAGTGCTACAACACGCTGATGATCGCGTTCGTCGCCTCTGCCGCCAGCGACGCGCAGACCACCAGCCGACTGCTGCTGGAGGCGCCCACGATCACCGACCAGGTGCTCGCCCAGTTCAAGGAGATCTGCAAGGACGAGACGAGCTGCGCGTGGGCGCTCGCCCTCCTGCGCGAGCTCATCATGCGCCGCCCCACGAAGCAGCTCACCTTCCTCAGCGCACTCCTCGAGAACGTCACGCACGACAATCCGAAGGTGCGTGAATGCACGATCGCGCACGTCGTCGAGCTGCACACGTGCGTCGAGGTGCGGCACACCGTCGAGGAGCACGTGAAGACCTGCCTGGAGATGCTATGCAATCCGACACCTGCGGATCCGCTCTTCGGGTTCGCGCAAGGCCGACTTCAGGGCGTCGAAACGTGGACCGAAGATTTGAGCAAAGCTTGTCTCGAAGCGTACGTAGCTTTGCTGCCATCGAATCAGTCGTTGATCCACGACCTGGCGAAGGTTTATGTGAAGACGAGCGCCGACGTGAAGCGCGTCATTCTGCGGTTGTTGGAAACGCCAATTCGAACGATGGGGATGGAATCTACAGAGCTGCTCAAATTGGTACAGGAATGCCCTAAGGGGGCTGAAACTCTGGTGACGCGTGTTATCCACGTGCTGACTGATAAGGGACCACCGAGCGTGCAACTCGTGAAACGTGTACGCGAATTGTACAATACACGCGTTTCCGATGTGCGATTCCTCATTCCCGTGTTGAACGGTCTCACCAAACAAGAAGTACGTATTCATTTGTTTACACCTTCATGTATACCTGATTGTCTAACTTATTGACTAATTTATTTTTGCAGATCATTCAAGCATTGCCAAAACTGATCAAATTAAACCCAGTCGTCGTGCGTGAGGTGTTCAACCGATTGCTGGGGGCGCATGGTGAATGCTCGATATCACCTACAGAGCTACTAGTCACATTGCACATCATCCCTGCGGACCAGGTGGACATCAAGACGCAGATGAAGGCGATCACGATGTGCCTCTCCGAGAAAACCGTCTTCGTGCAGGAAGTCCTCGCCGTCGTCCTGCAGCAGTTGATGGAGCAAACGCCGTTGCCCACATTGCTAATGCGTTCAGTCATTCAAGCACTCGGCTTGTACCCACGCTTGAGCGGATTTGTCATGAACTTGCTGCAAAGGCTGATTTTGAAACAGGTGTGGAAACAAAAAGTCGCATGGGAAGGTTTCGTCAAGTGTTGTCAGCGCACCAAGCCGCAAAGTTTCCCGGTGCTGCTGCAGTTGCCTGCGCCCCAGTTGCAGGATGCTCTTGCGATGTCCACCGAGCTTAAGGAACCTCTACGAGAGCATCTGCTTGGTTATAACGACACGCAACGAGCGCACGTTCCGCAAGCCGTGCAGGAAATCGTCCTGGGTACGACTCAACGCAAGGAGAAGGAGCCCTCACCTCAACCACACGTTTTTGATATACCTGGGGCCGATTCGGAGCCGTTGCCGCCCGGCATGGAGTAACTAGATAGAATTTAATTCGAAAATAAGTTTAATGTACATGTAATGTAAGTTTTTGGTTGTTAAACATGGCGGAGGAAACATCTGCAGAGTTAGATTGTTAATTTGGCAATTAATTGTTGCATTTTTGGTAGTAATTGGTGCATTTGCACGGAACCTTATGCGTTTTCAGATCGCATAAATCGTTCGCGTCGCGCTCGCAGCGTTCGGGGCCTTCAGCGAAGCGCACGGATTTGATGCGGCATGCACCATACGGAAGCTCGTATGGTTGCACCATCAACGGCTTCACAGCGTGCGAGTCGGGCTTCGTTTCCGGCGCGTCGAGTCCGATCGGTTTCGGCGTCTCGCACTCGGGCAGCTTCCCCGTGGCGCAGACGTCCTGGTGCCGCTTGAGGATCGCGTCATAGTGCTTCTGCAGCGCCTCCTCGGGCGTGTCCACATGCTTCGGCGTGAACTCCGAATCGCCCATCTCCTCGCAGTAGACGGGCTTCACGTCGCCGATGTGCACGTCGTACGCACACTCGAGCTTCACGGGCTTGATGCCGTGTGGCGGGACGGGTGTGCGTTTCTGCATCGCCTCCTCGTACTCGGCGACGATCCGCTCCATCTTGGCCTGTTCCTCCATTTTGTCAACCCCTCCGCCGCTCTGCGCGTCCGTGACACAGCGCTCCATGTCGGTGGTCTTGATCTCGATGTCGCGCCCGATGGCGTCGCGCTTCGCCTTCTTCTCCGTCTCGTGCTCGACGTCCACCTGGTCGGAGAGGTCGGCGGCGAGCAGGCCCTGGTTGAACATGTAGTTGCGCATGTTCTCGACGACCTCGCAGGGGAACTTGTCGGGGTTGCGCTGCATGTAGCGGTACGTGTAGAGGTCGGCGCCGACGATGACGAAGCGCTGCCGGAAGACGGTGATGCACGCGCCGATGTAGAAGTCGACGGGCGTGTAGTAATCGGGGTCGACGGCGCTGCTGCCGGGCTTGGTGAGCAGCGTGGCGCGCAGGTACTTGCCGCCCAGGATGCCCGAGTTGACGATGGGCGGCTCGAAGATGGAGCAGGTGCCGTCGCCGAGGTTGTACTTCATGATGAACTGGCGCACCTCGTCCTCGGGGTGCACCACGTCGAACTTGAGCACGTAGCGCAGGTAGCGGTTGGCGTTCGTCACCTGCCGGATGACGTCCTTCTTGGGCACCTTGGGGATGATGCGCAGCGTGCTCTCGAGCGAGTCCTCCAGCGAGCCGAAGCCTTGGTACGGCGGCATCTTGATGCTCACCGACGGCTTCTTCGGTTTCGACACGTCCATCGCGGGTGCTTGGTCGTAGTTGAGCACCTTCTTGAAGTAGTTGCGGGTGAAGTCGTCGCAGTCGTAGAGCAGCATTCGGCGACCCAGGATGAAGATCGTCTCGCCGACGCGCAGATCTTTCGGTTGGTAGAACTCGCTGACCTCGTTCTCGGTCAGCTCGAGGTAGATGGACGGGAAATTGTCGGGACGTTGCGTCCATATCTTCGGAAGCTTCATGCGTCGCAAGAGCTGCGGAAAGGGATCCCGTCCTTTCATGTCCTCCATGACCTCCTTCACGGAAACGGTGTCGTCGGAAAGGAAGTAGTACACCTCATACGGGCGTACTTCCCCATATTCGCTATCGTCATCCCATAATGCTTTGAATTTCAACACCTTCCCATCGTATTCCAGAAAGCGACGCACCTTGTCGTCTGCAGGCGGCGTCTTGTGGGTCGTCACAGCCGTTTTGCATAGTCGATCCTGCGTGTATGGATCTGGAGGCATCTCTTCCTTCTCCCCAATCTCAACTCCTTGTGACGCAAGATACTCCTAAAACCACACGCTTAATATCACAACCTCAACCTTCCTTTCATACCAACCCTGGTAAAATTATCGCAATCAACCGTGTGATAAACTACTCCATAGATACAAATATCCTTCCCCACGTTCAGATCCTTCCAGGTGTAGAAAACCCCATCAGTCGATCGAGGAATCCTTCCACGTTTCACCAGCCGTCCTTGTGCGAATCCGCTGTTCTGGAATAATATCAAATCCGCTATTTGCAATTCACAAAATCCTCAGACACATACCTCCGTTTTTGGCTCCATCACCGTTATCGTATCATCCTCCAGAAAGTAGATGATGTTCACCTGGCGCACGCGGTAATACTCCAACGGGGATTCGAAGACAGCCTGCTTGAAGAAAGCCTTAAAGGACAAACATTTCTGATTATAGAGTGCGTAATGCGGAAGGAAGGCTTTTGGTGCAGTGCTTCGACATCGGCCGTATGTTAACGACGGGTCGTAATGAAGCGCGTCCAATTTGTTGAAGTAGTTCACAGAATTCACATCTAGTTCGGATTTTCCAACGCCCGTGAAGTCAGTGCGAGGCATTTTGTATCCATTTACAAAGTTGAATGTCTGTGACAGGTTGAAGCGTTGTTTCTGCAAGATGAATGGGTTGAATTATTTTTTCATGCTGCCATTTTGTACGCACTGTTGGATCTGTGAAGTTGAATCCTGGTAATTTCGGTAAGCCAGACATCGTTTAGATAATGTAGTTTACGCTAAAATATAGAATTGTAAAATTGTACACTATACAAGTAGAAGAAATAATGTAGAATTGGAATATGTCAAGAATATTTATCAAATAAATGGAATGATATGTGTGTATTGATCAAACTGATGACTGTATCCTAGCAACTGATTTTTGCCCAGATTTTATGAAATTAAACTATGGAAATTTGTCTCTTTGTAATTTTCATGTAGTTTGAATATATCAGGTAGAGGACAAGAAAATAATTGTTTAACCATGTAATTATAGGCAACTTAACATACGCATGCTTTTCTGTATGTTAAGTTATAGAATATTTTCCTGAAGGAATTTGAATTTAAATTCAAATAAAGATTTGTGAGTTTCTTGGATTTAGTATTTAGTGATTGTTTCAGATTGTAATCACGAAAATTTTAAGTGTCATAAAAGTTGAACATGTTCACATTTCGGCAACACATCTTGCATGTATACAACTGGTTGCCTATATCCCATATCTACTAGTAGTAATTGCTGGTATTTTTTATAAATACAGGACTCTGAAACTCCGAGTTATCAACATTTTTGCTAAAATATATTCCAATAACAACAAATAATGATGCAATATGATCATTACTTGTGTAATATTCTAATAGCAATAATAATTATCTGTAAACATGTGTAATCTACCATTAACATGGATTTGATATAATTTATCATGAGTGAGACACATAATTAATATAATTACGTAGATATTTTCTCTATATTGTAGTAAATCGGATCTTTGTAATTAAGCAGGAGATTGTCAGTCATTGGGTTGAAACGGAATGGTTCAACGGTTTTCGGACTCGGCTTGAAGCGGAAATTCAAGATCAATTTTGCAATCATGATCTTCACTTGCAAGAGTCCGAAACGCATCCCTACAAAAAATGGGTCCTCATTA
Source organism: Aleochara sp. GC000083 (assembly GCA_030264555.1). NCBI lineage: Eukaryota > Metazoa > Arthropoda > Insecta > Coleoptera > Staphylinidae > Aleochara > Aleochara sp. GC000083. The sequence goes on from JARJDZ010001769.1 coordinate 16,155, forward strand.
ATATAAAAAGCTTTATAGCTAAATAATCGTAAATAACTCACCAATGCAATTTCTAGGCCCATCACCAAACGGATAATAATTGACAGGATCCACTTTCCCATAGGGGGCGCGCTCATCGTCGAACCGATAAGGATCATAAACCTCCGGCTTGGGGAAATACTCCGGATCATTGTGCACCGCATAGATGGGCATCAGCAGGATGGTGTCCTTCTCCAGGAGCAACTCCGGCGACACCCGGTACGGCTTGTTGCACTTCCGATGGAGGAACATGACGCTCGGATGCTTGCGCAGCGTCTCCTTGAGCACCAGGTCCAGCAGCTTGCACTGCATGATCTCGTCGTAGGTGCAGCCGCGCGCATTTCGCACCAACTCCTGGCGCAGCTCCTCCTGCAACGCTTCGTTCTTGGACAGCTCGTACATGCTGAAGTTGATCGCCTTCGACGACGTCTCGAACGCGGCGATGAAGAAGATGAACGTCTGCGCGGCGATCTGGTCGACGGTCAGCTCGTCGCCGACGTGCAGGTCGACGAGCAGCTGGAGGAAGTCTTTGGGCGCGCCGCTCGGATTCGCCTTGCGCATCCGCACCGTGTCGGCGATCAGCTCGACGAAGAAGGCGCTCATCTCCTTGTCGCTGGTCGTCAGCGCGATCACGTTGCCCGGGTTGGAGAAGTCGTCGAAGAGCAGGTAGCGCAAGATGGTGGCGAACTTCGGCTTGAAGATGCGCCGCACCATGCGGTAGAAGTCTGTGTCGCCCGAATTAAGCGTGTTGTAGTTGAGGCCGAAGGCGACATGTCCGATGATGTCGACACCAACCCTAAAACATCCAGAAATTAGTTTTGCACTCCGGGTACCGGTACCTTCAATCACAGAATCCCTAAAAGCGTACAACATTCTTTTATTGCAGAACTTACTGTCGGCCATCTTGGGAATTTGACAATTTGACGACATTTTATGTTGAACCGTACACTTTCTTTCCCAGTTAAATCAACTTCCAGTGAGAAAGAAATAAGCAATTTCAATAACTTTAATGATGAACAATAAATTCAACAAATTCAATACTAAACCAGAGACACGAATGCACTCTGGTGGAAAAAATCGAAAGCTTAGAGATACACAACAGCTGACAATGTATATGAGAAAATTTTGTAAGTAAAATGATTCAAGCTAATATCCTATGAAAATATCATAAGTATCTCTGTTGTATATTCCAGTGGACTCCTGTGTATTTTGTTCATAACTTCCAAATCATTTATGCATTGATTTGCATGATGGTAATGAAACATTTACATTGACATTATATCACTGCATATTGCGAACCTGAAAGTCTGTGAATACATAACAAAGCTTTCTTGTGCTGCAATATTAATGACATAGTTCAAGACACTGAAAGTTAAAAAATGGATTACTGCATTTGAAGGTGAACAAGTATTTTCTTCATAATGAATTCAGTTGCCTTGGTTGTATTTAGAAATATGATGTTTGTATCCTTCCTTCTAAGGAAGTCTACGAACAGATAAACTCCTTTTATTAAGTATGCTGGTGGTATATATTAAATATTGAATACTCACAAAGAAAAGTTATGAAATCAAATCAAATGAACTCTGCTCTAAAGTATCTCTACTAAAACCTTCATATTAATTTTTCAGCACCTCCTGGATTAATAGCAATAGTGGAATAAGATGGATGGAACAGGAATGCAATGTCAGCAATGCACTGCGAGTAATGACCTGTCTATGCCAGACACTTACTTTTCAAAGTATTCGTTGAGGTAGATGTCCGTGGAGCCGCAGTCGACCTCGTCGCGCACTCGCTGAATTAGGTGCCCGCCGTGCAGATTGAACGCGTCCACCATTCCTCTCAGCTTGCCGCTGGTGAACGTGGAGGTCATCTTCTGCCTGAGCCGGCGCCATTCGTCGCCGTTGAGGCTGAAGAGGTGGCCGGTCAGCGGGCTCGTGCTGCTCGTCTCGATGCCGCGATCGACGAACGAGTCGAAGTCGCGGATGGAGATGTCGCGAATGAGGCGCGGATCGGTCGGTATGAAGACGGGGCGCCGCATGAAGTAGACGCCCCCGTAGCGCTGGCCCTCCGCTCGGAAGACGTTGTAGGCGCGATGGACGGCGTCGGAGATGTTCTCGCGCCCGAAGAGGACGTCCTTTATGTTGCCGAAGACGTAGTGCGGCTCGATGCTCGCCACGTGCAGCCGCTTCCAGTACGTGAACGCATTGATCGTTCGAATGAGGAGGTACACGCACAAGAAGAGCACCGAGCAGGCGAACAAAACCGGCAGCAAGAACATTTTGAACGGACTGCTGAACGCATCAGTCGCGCTGAAATAAATAGCCGCGAAGGATTCGAGATTATCGTAAGGAATTGCGCAAAACATGCACATATTTTTATCCAATGCGAATAACATTCATCATTGCCTGCAACGTTTTAATCTCACTCATTTGCGTATAATGATCAGATGTTACTAGTGCAACTAATGAATGTTATGAGGTCATGTTTGTGCTTGATCATCGTTCATATGTCTATTTCATCTCGATATTTTGACGTTGAAATTACAAGCAATTACATTCGGTTGTTGAGAAAAATCTATATTTTGCTCACAAAATTTCCATGCTTGAACTTTTAAAACAAGGAATTTTAAGTTGTTGATTTGTATGACTTAAAAAGTCCACAAGATGATGCTTACAAAACATCAATAGAATTTTGATAATTTTAATTTCCTGGTGAATTATCTTTCATAATTACTTCTATGTTTCTCCAGTTTTCTAACATAGAAGAAAAAAAAAAAGATATGTGATTATTAATGCAATTTTATACTTGAGCTAGATTTGAAATATTGGTATCTAGATTATACATATTCACGGTACTTGACTGCATACCTTAATCTCTAGTTAGATAAAGTTTATGTGGTATGATACAACGAAGAGTTGCGCAATAAGGCTGTTTTTTTATGAAACATCCTGAATAGGTAGATAAATGTTCATGTATCAAAGGTAATATGTTTTAATACTGCGAACGTTTTATTAACCAAAATATTTTCAGATATTAATTATCGGAAGATAAGAGATTTGAAGTGGTTCTGCGAAATAAGATGAACGAATAGGTAATGATAAACTCAAAAATGATCTAATCTTCATTGCAGTCTGAAACGTTGTGCGTAAAATAGGCAGAAAGAACGTTCATCATGAGCAAAATCTTCTTACTTTCGGAAATAGAAACATTATTTCCACACCAGTTAAATGATAACAGCATTGTTGGGTTCCTGAATATTGAAAATGGTGTAGTGCTAAAACAAGCTGAGAAATACTATTACAAAAATTCGAATGGAAGCGATCCGAGTTCACATTTGGCCAACGCCCTAATCGGATTATGAATAATCCATCTTTAAATCAATTGGAAATCTTCGCTGAAATGGATAAAATCAACGTCTATGAAATTGACTTTGTTAATTACAAATTTTCAAAGCATGACCCTGAATTTATCATACAATACATCATACGGAACAAAAATAACTACGTTGATGAACTAGTTATTCCAGAACAACTCAATGATTTTCTCCAGGGTCGAGATCGTATACGCAAGATGCTGCAAGAGGTAAATGTTCAATCCAGTTTCTTTGAATTGCTATCACCAGACGATTTAAAATTGTATTACATATTTGTAAATGATTGGAAAATTGCTTGTGCATATTGTATTGCCACCATGTCGAAAGTAGAAAACGGAGTCCGCCTTCGACCAGTACAAATACTGGCCGTCATTTTGGCCTTCTTGCAAGACTTTAATACGTTCTTCGAAATAAAAACCGGGAAGGTAAAACCTATGTGATCGTTGTGATTGCTGCTGTAAATGGTCTGCTCGGAAAAAATGTTCAAATCGTCACTAGCAGTAGTATTAGCAGAAGAGAACCATGTTCAAATGGAACCTTTTTGTAAACAACTGAAACTTACATCCGGACTTGTTACCAATCCGGAAGCACAATTAAACCACGTCATTTACGGCAGCTTGTGCGATTTTCAATTTGAATATTTGAGAATTTGCTGTGAGAGGAAACCATTCGAACCCAGACAGATTTGCATCATTGATGAGTTCGACTACGCTGAGGTAAATATTTTATAGATATACCGTTACATCGAATTTAAATGTTTAATAACAAACTTAAGCTTCTACAAGACAACAACGTTTATCTGCATTTTTAAAAATCCAATATATTGCTAGAAGAATTGAATATTGACAAATACTAATTTAGTAGCACAAAGCAACTAATAATAAGCTCAAATGATTATATATTAGATGTAATTATAATAGCACTTATCTTATATTTTTTGTTGTTATATTCTGCTTCGCATTTTAATTTGTTTCTTCAGTTGGGTCGAGTTAAGAAAACATTGATGCTTCTGATGGGAATCCTAGTTCTAGTACAAAATATCTTCTTTGTTATTTTTCTAATTTTCGATCGACCAAGTCGTCTTCCTTTTCGTCTTCATTGCTGTCAACTTTACTACGAATATACAAATAAAAGTGGAATTAATAATGGAATTAATAATAAATTAACAATATTTGGAGTTATGAAATGATGAAGTTTTAAAGTTTGTATTGATGAATGCAAATGTTTCAAAAAACCTTATTTTAGTTACCTAAATGATTCCATTTCGTCAATGCTCTTCTCTGCATCGGCTTCGTCATATGCAAATAAAAATTGGAATTAATAATGGAATTAATAATAATTTAATAATATATGAAGTCATGAAATGATGAAGTTTTAAAGTTTGTTTTGATGAATGCAAATGCTTCAAAGAACCCTTATTTTAGTTACCTAAATATTTCCATTTCGTAACTGCTCCTCTCTTCTTCGTCTTCATTTCTGTCATCATCACTACAATTATGGAAATAAAAATTGGAGTTAATAATGGAATTAATAATAAATTCATAATATTGAAGTCATGAAATGATCAAGTTTTTATGTTTGTTTTCATAAATATAAATGTATCAAAAAACCCCAATTTTAGTTACCTATAAGATTCTGTTCTTTCTAATATTACATCTCGATTCCTGCGAACAAAAAATTGAATTTAATTAAATAATAATAAATTAATTTGGGATAACTATTGTCTAAACGTTAGCACTAATTTTAGTTTGGAAGCAGGAAAAATATAGAAATTACTTGTAAAAACAATGATAATTGCTTACAGTTTCGGTTCTTCTGGACCACTCAGATTTAAAATGCAGTTTTGGGAGTGTTCTCTTTGTTGCCGTTGTGACCAATTGTTATGCATCACACTCACTGTTAAATTGCTGATTAATGTATCCAAAACGATGGTTAAAACGTTGCGAAGTTTATTTGATTGATTATCATCATGTTCCTCAGTGTATTTGTCGATTTCTTCATTAATATATCTGCATAATCCTCGAATTTGCTCCGCAATGTCGTTGACATCAGATTCGAGAATAGCTTTGAAGTTTTCCTCAGAACGTATTTTGTCTCTTAGTAATTCTAATATATTAATGGTTTTAGATTCTATTGTATCTTTATATCCGTTTAAAATTTTAAATAATTGAGTAAGAGAAACTTTAGTTTCGTTTTTAATTTCATTTTCGATTATTTCGTGGAGTTTCTTCTTCAGCATATCATGAAAAATAATTTCATATGGCTGTATTGAACTCGGGTTATTTTCAAAATGTTTGGAGATTTTTTCATATCCCCATTTAATTAGTGGTTGAATGGCAGGAATCAATCCGCCAATTAATAGAAATCCCTCTTTAATCAAATAATTAACACAAGTTTCAACAGAAGTGCGTTTTGGATCTCTTGCAGACTGCCATCCATTCACAATATTTTCGCCCAGCTTGGAAATATCGTCCTTCTTATATGCAGTTCCAAATGCTCCGCTTAAGACAACTATGGGTCCCCAGGTTCCGGATAAAGGTCTGAATTGAAGATCACCACATTTATCAAACACGAAAGTAAGTATTACTTTACGGTTTGATTCAATTTGCTCCATGGTATCATGCTTTCGTTTCGCCTGAGAAATATGCTCATTTACACTCGCCTGAATTTCTATCGGTAGCCATTTGTAAATGTCATTCCTTACAAGTTGCATACAATCATTGATCATACATGCGTTAATTGCAAATCGTGCATATTCGTTCGCAAGTGCGTCGAACATAACGGATTCACCATTCGGATATGTGCTACGAATAAGTTCTTCAGCTTCCGAAATTTTGTTTTCCAGAAGGAGATCGACAGCTCGTGCCACAGCATAACAAGGATTGAAGAATTTCTTATCGGTATGAATATATTTGGAATCTTTATCGAATATTTCGAAAACCTTTGTGGCTCTCTCTTCAGGAGTTCCTTGCATCTCTGATATATCTTCGCGTTTAAGTTTCAGCCACACTGACCAATAGTCGACGAGATCATTGATAAGATTTTCATTATTATTTTGACTGAATTTATTACAGAATTCGTTAAATTTCTTGTGCAGTTGATCATGAAATGCTATCTCCATCAATTTTTTTTCTTGCAGATTTACCATACTCTCCACATATAAATCTTCTCTCTTGGTTTTCAGGAATTGTTCTATATTGTTTATATTTTTTTTCCTTATATTTCTACTTTTAAGCCATTTTTTAACGTAATTGTCTTCAAGAACCAATTGACCACTTCCAGGTGTACCATTTCTTGCTGCACGTCCATACGCTTGTTGTTCAATTCGTGGGTTCTCGGGAAGAAAAGTAACTATTACATGAAGACCTCCATTTGCAGCAAGTTCTTTGCTTACTTTGAAATCGGCACCACGTCCACCGATATTCGTTGTCAAAATCACATCGCCCACTTCAATATTGTTTCTAATATTGAATCTATTAACGGAGTCCATATCATGAGTGTAAGTGTAAATGCGAATACGATCAAATATTAGTTTTTTTAAATGCTTTTCAATTTTTTTCACGATATACGTATTTTGGCATACGACCAAAATGGCGCGCAATGCAACATACTGCGGAATATTCTCAATTAGTGAAAAACAATTGAAATCAAACATACCTCTATCTAATACAAGAATTTCTTTTTGGGGTTCATTCATAATTATTTTAAAACCTTCAATGTGGTCCGTGAATGTAAATAGGATTGAATTCATATCTTTCTCCTCGGTATCATTCTCAAAACTAATCTTAAAAACGTAAAAAAATACATCGTTTGGTTGGGGTTCATGTTGTTCACATTCGCTTTTGTTGAGAATATGTAATTCCATTTCAATTTCATTCAAATAATTCTCTATATTGTTGTCAACAATTATGTAATAGTTTTTATTGTCTCCATATTTCTTAATCATTCGTTTAATACATATTAAGACCTGTTTATTATACGATTCTTCAGATGGGTATTTAAACGATTCAAAGAATTTATCCCAAAATATTGAACATTGAAAATTATCTTTCACATTACTATTAAAAACAAAACCGCAATAGTCTTTTAATAGTATCCTCATGGGACGTGATGTTACTTTAATTTCAATCAGTTTGATTGTATATTCATCAAGTGACGTATAATGGTTGATGTTCAGTTTTATCCGTCCAACTAAATCAGTCTCCACAACATTATAATCTGATTGCATTGCTTTTTCAGTAAACAACTCGCCTGAATGATGTGGTGGTATCCGATGATATACCGAAGAAGAATCAAACATTTTTCTCAACAGGTCACTTTCAATTGTACCTCCTAAGGTTCCAGTAAATCCCAACACTTTCTTAAATTTTTCAAAATAGCCCCAATTGGAAATGCTATAACTAGTCATTATCTCGACTGTTAATTTACATTTATTCCTTAATTCCAATAATTGTTGCCATCCATCAGCGAATGCACTTCGTCGCATCAACATTCCAGTATTGCGTGAATCAAGTGGCACCAATCGTTTCTGGTTATTGTTATCTTTATCTATCTCATAATAAACATTCAAAAAATCGCTATTATAAGAGAATATATGTTCTTTAATTGAATCCCAGTTGGGCAACATCTTTTCACAATAATCTTTCAAATGAAGAGGGACTTCTTGAAGCTCCGGTATTTCTATAAGAGTTCTATGCTGCTTGAATATTTTCTCCATTCCTGGAGAAGGATGCCCCAATTTTGCAGTATGCTGAAGATAATCAATGGCCAACAAGTCGAACTCATCAATGATGCAAATCTGTCTGGGTTCGAATGGTTCTTTCCTCTCACAGCAAATTCTCAAATATTCAAATTGAAAATCGCACAAGCTGCCGTAAATGACGTGGTTTAATTGCGCTTCCGGATTGGTAACAAGTCCGGATGTAAGTTCCAGTTGTTTAAAAAAGGGTTCCATTTCAACATGGTTCTCTTCTGCTAACACATCGGTGCTAGTGGCGATTTGGACATTTTTTCCGAGCAGAGCATTTACAGCAGCAATCACAGCGATCACATAGGTTTTACCTTCGCCGGTTTTTATTTCGAAGAACGTATTAACGTCTTGCAAGAAGGCCAAAATGACGGCCAGTATTTGTACTGGTCGAAGGCGGACTCCGTTTTCTACTTTCGACATGGTGGCAATACAATATGCACAAGCAATTTTCCAATCATTTACAAATATGTGATACAGTTTTAAATCGTCTGGTGATAGCAATTCAAAGAAACTGGATTGAACATTTACCTCTTGCAACATCTTGCGTATACGATCTCGACCCTGGAGAAAATCATTGAGTTGTTCTGGAATAACTAGTTCATCAACGTAGTTATTTTTGCTCCGTATGATGTATTGTATGATAAATTCAGGGTCGTGCTTTGAAAATTTATAATTAACAAAGTCAATTTCATTGACGTCAATTGTATCCATTTCAGCGATGATATCCAGTTGATTTAAAGATGGATCATTCATAATCCGATTAGCATATATTTCTAACCCATTTAGGGCGTTGTCCAAATGTGCACTCGGATCGCTTCCATTCGAATTTTTGTAATAGTATTTCTCGGCTTGTTTTAGTACTACACCATTTTCGATATTCCGGGAATCTCGAAACACCACAATGCTGTTATCACTTAATTTGTCTGGAAGAAATGTTTCTATTTCCGAATATAAAAAGATTCGTCTCATGGTGAACGTTCTTTTTGACTTCTTAAAACGTTTTTCACTACTGTTTCTGAACTGAATATTAACGAGAGATGTGATAATGGAATGCAAAATATACACACCACACTATACATGGAAATTTTTTTATCGCAGGTTCTAACTCCAACTTCGCCTACGACCTTGAACGGCCGTCTCGTGTTCGGTCGGCCATCAGCTTGTGCGGTGAAACGGGGCTTCGTGTTCGGTCGGTGCATCTGTCAACGCCGAATTCGCTGTTGGGTGGGGGGACACACCCAAAAACCGAGCGCGCGCTTCGGGTTCGGTTGGCCATCGGCGTACTTGCACTCGAAAAGGAAGACGACTAGTGCCCGGTTTCTGAAAGCGACTTTATCTAACCAAAAGCGCTCGAAAGTTCTCAGAATTCAAGAAAAATATATAATTTGATAAAAAAAATAGTTAGTAATATTTAATATTTCTCCCTCTACTCTGATAACACAAGTGAGACAACCGAATCTTTGTGCACATGCGTCAAATAAGTTATCGTACATTTATCCCAGCTGCGATAACTTTAGCGAGAGATTTATTGGACTGTTGACGCTATAGTAAGTTTCAGAAATCCATTTATGAGTTTATGAGACCAATAACACTATTGGTTAGATAAAATCGCTTTCAGAAACCGGGCATAGATCGATCGAAATTTAGAAAAATAACAAAGAAGATATTTTGTACTTGACCTAGGATTCCCATCAGAAGCATGAATGTTTTCTTAACTCGACCCAACTGAAGAAACAAACTAAAATGCCTTGCCAACATTAATACATCTTAAGAAATAATTGAGTTTTAGCATTTAGAATAGCATACACACACACACACCCACACACACACACACACACACACACACAAAAAAGTTTATCAAATTAATATTTCATTCTTTCTTGTTAACGGTTCAACAATGTAGAGATCGTGAGGTTCAGAAAGGCACAAGGAGTGGGGATAAACATGCGCAAACATTGCTCGTTGACAGTAGCGAATGAAATTAAAGGGCGTAGCAAAAAAGCCAGGTGCATCGAAGTTAACCGAATCGTATTTTGGTTTCTGCGCAGCATGACCCACCCCCACTCGTTGTGCCTTTCTGTACCTAACGATCTCTATTTAACCATATTTAATGTACTTTAGACTTTATATTATCTTATCATAATATATATAATCATTTGTGCTTATTATTAGTTAATTTGTGCTACTAAATTAGTATTTGCAAATATTCAATTCTTCTAGCAATATATTAGATGTTTAAAAATGCAGATAAACGTTGTTGTCTTGTAGAAGCTTAAGTTTGTTATTACACATTTAAATTCGTTGTAACGGTATATCTATAAAATATTTATCTCAGCGTACGAACAGATTACTTGCAATTTTGAAATATTTTAACAAATCCTCACATTACAGATGCAATAAATAAAGAACAGTAAATAAAGATATATGTCATTATCAAGAAATCTTTCATCTAAATTTAAATTCTATAATCTGTATTATCCAAAAATCTGGAGCATTTTGATTGTTGCTATTAAACCTGTAAAAAAAACAAAAACATTGAAATAATTATAAAGAATTGATAATTTCTTCAACTAAGGAAATATTACCAAAAATGTTTAATCCAAACCCAGATGAAATCGGTTTAAAACAGGTAAACTTCGTACGAGGGAACCACCTTCAGAATGCAATTAGCCATATTTATCCCCACTTCAAATCACCTCAAAGGTTTCTAAAACCTGGCATCTTCAATAATTCGTCAGTACTTCTTCGAGTGTTGAGCCATCAAGCAACCCAGCACGATCGTGTGTTATCTGCAATCCCCAAGATGGACTACCGTGAATTCGAAAACCATTTCCTGCACGCCAGTTCGCCCCTCAAACGGAAACATTCCGCATCCTTGGACGCGGCAGCAACCACCTCGCGGACTGACGGACCGTTGATGAACGCCACCTGGCCGCTGGTGGCGGGAGTCGTCGTCGAGAACACGTTCATGCTTCCGTACCACGAGTACGAACTGCTGATGCGGGATCCGTTCCATCGCGAGCAGGATCAAATACAACAAGGCGCGGACGTCCCCAATGCAGAAGGGGAAATTCCCGTGGAGGCGGTGGTTCCTCAGGCGGAAGCGGCGCCAGTTGACCAATGGCCGATGAATCGCGACGTCGAGAATTTCATGGACTTCCTGGAGAACTTTGCCCACGAGGTGGGCAACCTTGTTGTTGCTCAGCAGCAGGCAGATCTTGAGGCATTTCAAGATCCGGATGAACTCTATACCTCGAGCGATTCGGGAATCGGTTATTCCCTCGATTCTGATGTGGATTCCGTGGAGGACCAAGAATGAAAATTTCTGTTATTACCAACTTTATGTTTGTATGAATGTATATTTATGTAGTTTTAATTTTGTTGCAATTAAATGGTTTGTTCTGAGAAATTGTTTTTCTAATTTTTGTATATTTTGTAATTACTTTCAGGTTTTATTCAATTTCTGAATCATTTTTAAAAGATACTTAAAAATTTTTAGTTAATGTAGGCAACCAATCAAACACAACCTTAAAATGACGAAAAATCAACTTGTCCGATTATTTAATTACAAATTTTCTGTGATATTTCAAATTTATGATTAGTAGAAAACATTTGCATAATGTTATTCAACAAATCAATCAATCATAAAATCTTTAATCAATCATTTAAATCCATACTTATTAAAAAAATTATTGAATTATTTGAGAACAGATATATGAATTGTAATTTTATAGGTTATTTTCAAAAAATATCAAAGTTTTGAAGAATGTTGCATAACTTTTGTCGAAGTTGTACTTGTAAATCATGAAATAATAAATCTTCGGGTTTCAATTGAAGGATTTATGGTTTATGATAAGAACCGAGGTTCAATTTACCTAATTTGAGGTGAAATGGTTTGAGTATTAGACCTTCCTCGAAGAAGAAGATCAAGAAGGTTCAGGTAGTTAAGGCTAATGTCAGATTAAAATTTCATATTTGAGAAATTATGCAAATTAGCGTTTCTATGAACGAATGTTCGATGACAAATTTTTATCTCTTGCCCCTAAAAGCGAATGTAACAAAAGTTCTTGATCAAAAATGACGTTTCCCGATGAAAAATTCGGTAATCTAACATGGGCATCTGAAAGAGCATTAAATTTTCTATAAATAACCGTTTAAACGATAGCGATTCATTCGTTGGTTGCCGAGTAAACAACAAAAATATTACATAAATAATAAACTTTCAAAGTCGCGCATGTTTGTTTAAACCCGAAAAAATGACATTTCCCGGTGGAAATTCGCAAATGTAACGCCGGCGTCTGATAGAGCATTAAATTCTCTATAAACTACCGTTTAAATAATCCCAATACATCGGCTAATTTCCGAGTAAACAACAATAATATTACAAAAATAATACATTTTCTAAGTCGCGGAAGTTTGTTTAAATGTGGAAAAATGACATTTTCCGATGGAAATTCGCTAATGTGACACGGACATCTGAAAGATCATTAAATTCCCTATAAATAACCGTTTAAACAATACCAATTGATCCACAGTTTGTCGAGTAAACAACAATAATATTACAAAAATAATAAATTTTCTAAGTCTGGTGAATTTCTTTTACTGCGAAAAAATGATATTTTCCGGTGGAATTAGCAAACGTAACGCGGGTATCTGTAAGAGTGCTAAATTCTCTATAAACAACCGTTTAAACAATACTAATTCATTCACAGGTTACCGAGTAAACAACGCTAATATTACAAAAATAATAAATTATCTATCTCGCGCAAAATTGTTTAAATGCGAAAAAATGACATTTCCTTAAGGAAATATACAAATGCAATTCGAACCTCTGCAAGGGCATTAATTTCTCTGTAAGGTACAGTTTAAACAATTTCGATTTATCGTTTGGTTCCTTGGGAAACAACAAAAATATCACAAAAATAATGAATTTTCTAACTCGCGGGAATTTGTTTAAACGCGAAAAAATGATATTTCCGGGTGAAAATTCACAAATATAACAATGGCATCCGAAAGAGTATTAAGTTCCCTATAAACGACCGTTTAAACAATATTAATACATCCGCTGCTTGCCGAATAAACAACAAATATATAACAAAAATAATAAATATTGTAAGTGGTCCGAATTTGTTTATACACAAAAAAACTTACATTTACCGATAGAAATTCGTAAAAGTAACAATGGCATCTGAAAGAGTATTAAATTCCCTATAAACAACCGTTTAAACAATATCGATACATCTGCTGGTTTGCGAGTTAACAACAAATATATTTCAAAAATAGTTAATTTTCTAAGTCAAGGGAAGTTGTTTAAACGCGAAAAATTCACATTTCCCGATGGAAATTCGGTAATCTAACGCCAGCATTAGAAAGTGCACTAGATTCTTTATAAATAACAATTTAAACAATATTGATTCATCCGCTGATTGCCAAATAAACGAAAATAAACAAAAATATATTTGACGTTTTTGGAGCAATTCATCATAAACAAGATTACTTTCATAAAATGACCAGATTTTCCATCCATATCTCTAATACCCCACGTGATTATGTAACAACTATCGAATTGACCTGACTCATCGAACTTGTTGACCTTGAACGACCCATCCATGAGTTATAATATGGACATATTATCACTCATGCAATAGTTGGGAGAGAGAGAGTTCCAGCTCCACACCCAAACAAAATTCATCACTTTCGCCTCAGCTTTCGACCGATACGCATCGCAAAATGTGGCTGTTCACCATCCTCGTCCTGCTCGCCACCCTGCTGTGGTACTACAGCAAGAAGCGGAAGCTGACCTTCTGGCAACAACGCGGCTTCCCGACGCTGCCGGCGGCGAACTTCTTCTTCGGCGACTGCACCGGCCCCATCCTCGGCCGGCGCAGCTTCACCGAGTTCTACCGCGACGCGCACGTCCACTTCAAGCGGCGCGGCGCCAAGGTGGGCGGCATCTACTTGATGAACCTGCCGATGCTGGTCGTCGCCGACAGCGCGCTGATGAAGGCGATGCTCCAGACGGACTTCGACGCGTTCGCCGACCGCGGCATCGACCTGGACGCCAAGAACAATCCGCTCTCGGCGAACATGTTCAGCCTCGACGGCGACGCCTGGCAGCAGATCCGCCGCAAGCTCTCGCCGACGTTCACCAGCGGCAAGATGAAGAACATGTTCCCCATCGTCGAGCGGCACATCGACGCCCTCACCGTCGCCACGCGCCGCATCTGCGGGGACGGCACCATCGACGTGGAGTACCCCCCATGGCTGGACAGGTACGTACGAAGACATCTACAATTTGAGGTGTTAATTGCTTGCGGTTTTAGGGTTGGTATTGATATCATTGCTCACGTCGCCTTCGGCTTGGATTGCAAGACCATCGAGCATGAAGACGACAAGTTCTTCGAGATGACGCAGCGCATCATGCACGCTCCGAAATGGAAGGTCGCCAAGATGCTTCTCACTGGGTTGACTAACCCCGCAAACATTGTCGCTCTTTTGTCAGCCGATAAGGAGCTCTCCGACTTCTTCATCAAGATGATCGAAGAGACGGTCGAGCATCGTCGTCGGAACGGTGTCAAAGCGAACGACTTCCTGCAGTTGATGCTCGACGTGGCTGAAGATGACGCTGGCGGATTGACGATGTTGGAAATCGCCGCCGAAGCGTTCCTCTTCTTCATCGCTGGCTTCGAGACCACCACACGGACGATTACGTTCACCATGTTTGAGTTGGCACAACGACAAGACATCCAGGACAAACTACGAGCGGAACTGCAGAGAGAATTTGAGGAACACAACGGTTACAATTACGATTGGGTGGTGAACAATGAGTATCTTGACATGGCTGTCAAAGAAGCTTTGAGGTTATATCCTCCTGTGATGACCTTGAACCGGATGTCAACCAGGGATTACAAACTGGAGGAGCTCGGATTGACGATTCCTGCACGTACCTGCATTGTGTTCTCCTCGTTGGGCTTCCACCACGACCCGGAGAATTTTGAGGATCCTCTCGAGTACAAACCGGAGCGTTTTGACAAGGCGAATGCTCGCCGTATCAAACCATTCACGTACATCCCGTTCGGCGAAGGGCCACGATTCTGCATCGGGAAGCGTTTCGGCTTGATGCAGTCCAAATTGAATTTGGCCAAATTACTTCTCAACTTTAAAGTGCTGCCAAGCAAACTGACCGAGTATCCCATGAAGATCAATCCGGTCACTACCAGTCTGCTTTTGACAACTAGAAGCCCGGTTTATTTCAGGTTAGAACCGCTACAAACATAAGATTCATTGTTTAGTATTAAAATGTTCATATTTTCATTGATTTAACCTCACAATCTTATCAAATGTATACATTTTTATAAAAATTATAAAAGCATCATTCTCAGACACATCCGCCATTTTGAGTAACAATGATGCCATTTTGAATTGTCTCCGTGCTCATCAATAGCAATCGGAAACTTTAATAAAGACATCCATTACATCATAATAAATAATAGTAATATATACTCATATCAATTATTCCATGGAATAATAATGTTGATATAAATAATCCTTTCGATCTAGCCTGACGTTTCGTATCAAAAATGTAAATATATTTATGAAATCTATTTCATTCGATCAAGGGATCAGCAATGGTAGGGTATATAAGGCAAAAACTTATCACCGTTTACAATTGCTGCGACGTGGAATGTGTCAATGAGTCATTCCGGAGGCGGAAACGGCGCATTTTCTTCATAGATCATCATCAACGAGCTGTAGGATCGGCGCTTTTTTCTCGGCTGCTACAAGAACACAACACAATTAGATACCATTCAAAAAATTGCTTATAAACCATAACAACGGAAAATATTTGTCGGCCATTTTGTAAACTTACTTTGCACGTGTGCGCTTGATTATCCTCGCCGCTACTGCTGCTCGACGTGATGCCCTCTTCCAAGGTCAACTTCTTAGACAACCCGTCCAACTCCATCTCGATATAGAGTTGATTCAGCTGATCATTGACAAGCATCGGCTGCAAAACACCCGAATGAATTCTGCAAATCATTGTGTTGGTTCAATACGTACTTGCGAAATGTCCTTGAGCGAATTCAAATCGGATTGGAGGATATCCTCGAGCCCCTTCAGCGACATCTGATACCTGTAGATCAATTCCGGCGTCACTGAGACCGCCTCCAGCCACGGAGGGTCCCGTTTCCGTATGGGACAACTTCGATCCTTGGTCCAGCTATTCTGTAAACGCAACCCATCATTAGTAATGGCGTCAAGAGGAGTCCGGGATGTACATACGTCGTCGCTTCGACTCGTCTGGTTCTCCATGTGATTGCAGTCGTCATTGGAACCAGAACCAGTGTCGGTTTTGAGAAACGACGAGTAAAATGAAGAGTAGCTTGATTCCTCATCACCAGCTGGAGCGTCACGGTATTTGTTCATTTGGTTCTTGAGGTCTGCACTCTCAGAAGACTACATAAAATCCATAAAATCAAAACATTGCGGTTATAAATGTACATGGTTCAAAATTGTGGGTGTTACCTTATTGTTTAGGTAAAATGTGTCCAATTCAGCTTCGCCATCTGGCGGACTCACCAGGGGTGAATCCGGGGAACAAAAGGACTGCAGGGCGAGGTCCTTGCGTGAGCATTCGGACATTGCCTTATTGGCAACGCTCGCTGACGCAATGGAACCCATGGCACTTCCGGGTTCGGCTTTGACGCTTGTCGCTTGTGAGGCAGGGCGTTGGAACATTGGGGTTGATTGTGCGCTCAATGTGCTCGGTTTGTGCTCGGTGGTCGTCGGCATTGGAGGATCCGGTGCCACCATTTGCTGCGACACAGGAACCGGAAGCATCGACAGCGGCGAGCAGAAAATCGGCGATGCGGGAAAGATTGGGTTGTAGTTGTACATCATGGGCGGCATATACTGAACTGCAAACAACAAATTTGAGGTTATTTCAAGAAGCAAACGACTGAATGTAAGGGGTTACCTTGGAAGTTCGAATTGAGGGCACTGTCCGGATTGAAGGTCCGCGGTGTTGTTGGAATGTAGTAGATTGGAAGTATCCCGGTTGTGTAACCATTACCAGTATTGGGTGTGGATGTAATTCCGCACGGTTGGGAATTGTTCATAGGCGTCATCGT
Organism: Aleochara sp. GC000083; assembly: GCA_030264555.1. Taxonomy (NCBI): domain Eukaryota; kingdom Metazoa; phylum Arthropoda; class Insecta; order Coleoptera; family Staphylinidae; genus Aleochara; species Aleochara sp. GC000083. The sequence continues at coordinate 33,427 of JARJDZ010001769.1, forward strand.
CACGGAAAATGGCGGCCAAAGATTCACATCATTCATCTGCAAAAACGATGATACAAATTAGTTGAAAGTTTTCATTGTAGTGCTGCCATCTGTAATCACTTTGCAAAACTTACGGGTTGGGTGTAAATGTTTTCAGTCGTAGTTGGAGCTTGGGAATTGTGGGCTTTGCTCGTTACAACATTACCACTCGTTGAAGCAATCTGGTTTTCGTTGAGTGGTTCGACGCCATTCACTTGGTGTTTGTACTTTGACACTTTGTGACTGTCACCTTCCCAAGACTGAGAACCACTGCGTTTCACCCCGTGGCCGCCTTGATTCGAAACTTCAGACTTCTCCACTTTCTCCAAAATCTGCTTCTCACTCTTATGCTTCTTATTCTCGCGATCTGCCTTGATACTGGTACGATGGTCGCGATGCTTCTTCACCATCATCTTCTCCATATCTTCATTATGTCTAAACATTGCACACAAATCAATTAATACGATTCAAACGACAATACAAACAAATGACGTTTCGTACTTGACTAGCAGCGCCTCAGTGAGGTGTGGTGGTTTGTATGAGTCGTTCGACGTGTGCGTCGCGCTCGTCGTTCCTGTCTCCATGTTGGCGTTACTTCCGGAACTCAGATTTCCGGCGCTGCCACTTCCGGAAGCACCGCTATTCTGTACTGGTGATAAACATTTCCTACAAAAAATAAGGTAGTTATTTTATGATCTAAAAATATGTGTATGGGGAAATTTACTGATTGTTGGAGATTTCTTGAGTGGCCGACTTCGCTTCCGGATCGGTATCAGTGGTGCTCTGCAGCGGACCTTGACGTTCACCGCTTCCATCCGAAACCGTCGTTTTCGGCTTGCTCTGAAAGAATCTCTGAATATTCTCGTTATAATTGAGTTGATTGTAACTCGGAGGCGTTTCCGACGACGATTTGCTGTCGTAATAGTCGTGATGCGGACTGATCTCGCCGAGCATCACCGAATCCCGGTCGGATATAGTCGCGTCTGGGTCTTGCGGAAGGTCAATTTGCAAATTGGAGCGGTTCACTTCCCCCATGAGATTCTCCATGAACGTCGCAAGATCCTTGCATCTCTTTGACACTTCATGTTTGACGTTTTCCGTAGGACGCGCCAATTCCTTCAATGACATTCAAACGTCAAAACCACAATTTTAGGTTACCCAAGATGGCTTACCGTATTCAACAGCACGAGGATCTCATTCTGAATGATCTTGCTCTCCTTGATGACCTCCTCGGAGACGAGCTTCCATTCGTCGTCCTTCGGCGGCTCGAAAATGTTCGGATTCAGCGGTCCTTGAAGGACTCGATGCAGACCGATGACGAATTCCAAACGACGCGACCACGGATTCACGAAACTTGACCATTCCGTTTCGATCATTGCGAAGCCGCCATTTTGTACGGCGAACCTATAGGGTTTACTTCGAAAGACCGAGCCAGCGATTTGACACATATGCAGCACTGTAATTGAACCGATCGATTGGAATCGTGTACGCTCGTTAATGTGGATAACCTACCAGATTCGTAGACTTCCTTCAAGAACGGCATGTCTTCCGGATGGTAGAAATCGAACACGGACTTGCCGAGCATATCCTGCGGCAGGAAGCCGAAGTTGGTGACGACGTCCGGATCAACATGGCTGAAAATGCAAGCGGAAGTGTGGCGCATGCCAAACTTGGCGCTCTTCCTCGTTTCGACAGGCACTGCAAGCATGTATGTTAGGCAACCCAGCACACCGGAAACCCACCAAGCGTACCTTTATAGGAAGAGAAGACGGGGATGGCGACGACGACAAGGAACATATTCGCATTGTTCTCGATCATTTTGACGGTGTTGTCGGTGATATGTCGGAAGGTAACTGTCAATTGGAACGCTTCATGTGACACAGCCTTTTCAACGACGCAATAACCGTTTGTCTTCAGCCCACGATACTTCCGCAAGCAAACATACAATGTGTTCTTTGCATCTACAACCATTACACCATTAACATGTCATCACCATGGAGACCAAACAAAAGTTACCGTTGCTTCTTTCCGGGCTGCTGTCAAGTGGCAGGACGATTTTTGTGGTTATCTGTTTGGAGAACGCTTCTCGGTCTTTCGGATGGACGAAATCGATGAACGAACGTCCCAACCACATATCTTTGGGGAATCCTAAGATGTTTGTAAGATTCGGAGTCGTGTAGAGCACCATTCCATCATACATAGATATGACGCAACAAAATCCATCCTGTTGACAGAAAATCATAACCTCAAAATGTCATCATTTCAGATCGGACGTTTTTGAAGTACCTCTGGCTGGGTGGGCATTTTGTTATCCTCCTCGGTGGGCGGCTTCAGCGGTTCGGCATTCGCATCCGGTGGCAGCGAGCGGTCCTCGATGTCGGCGTCCATTTGCCCCTGCCATGGTGACAGCTCGTCCGCAACGGGTTCTGATTCCTCTGGGCATATGTAAAAGAGAGCATACCACAGACATGTGTTATACCTACTTCCGGACGTTGAGAGTGCGCACTTGACCATAAAGGCAACTACATGAAGAAACGCTCTTATCCAAAGCTAACGTTATGCAACACACCATACACGAATGTGTATTTGGTTGCATAAGAATTAGGCAAACAAGTGCAATACTCCAATGTCTCTTCGTATACGATAATGAGCAATAAGAATGGGGGGATATCACTGACATTGGTATTACCTTTATTTATATCTTTCGTAATGGCGTCCACCACTTCCTGTAGTGGACTCTCGTTTGTAGGTGCCGTTGTTTCGGCGACATTTGTCGTGATCGGGATGGCTTCAGTTCCTTCACGACGAAAAAATGATGTTGTGAAATCAGCCACTGTGGAGGGGTGGAGGGGGGAAATTACCTGTGCTTTCAATGACAACATCTTTGCTTCCGGTGGTTGTGGTGACAACGGCCGGCTCGGCCTTGACGGTCGCAGATTGCGACGTTGACGATTTGCCCTTCTTCTTCTTGTCCTTGCTGCGCTTGCTAGGCGGCGGCGGGCCGTCAGTGCTGCCATCGACGGTTGGTGCTCCGCAGTAGCCGCTCGAGCGGCTCGAATTGCTGCCCGAATGTCGCGACTTCGAGCTCGCGCTGCGTATAAATAGCGAAACAATGGCTAAACATTGACATGATCCTGTTATACAACACACGGAGGGGGCGCTTACCTTCGCTGCGAGTTGCTGTTGCTGCAGCTGTTCGAGTAGCCGGAATCGGAGATTTTCGTGTTCGTCGTGCCCGATTCGGACTCCATCGCTAAATTTACACCCTGGAAGAATTAATTGCGAATTTACCATCGCTGTCTATTTCGAAATGTACACCCGATGGAAAAATGCACGTGTGAAGCGCAACTAGGATTCGGTACGGGGAACTCACGTTGTTCGGCGCATGCATTTATTATACTCCCATGTTATTTCTGTTTTGCCCACATTCGCCCGAGTTTTCCTTTTGTCCTCGGCGTATGTTATGCCACGGGATGCGACAATTATAACACGACCTTTTCACCTTTTCACCTCCGTGCGAATTATTTTTATTCACAATATCATGATTTCCCGACCAGCGCTTTTAATCGCTGCACGTAAACATCCTTTTTGCTTAAATTGCTATTCGTTTTTGTAGATCAATCCGGAATTAGGCAACCAATCAGTCTCCCATTTATTTGCTGTTATGTAATGTGGGTTGCCTAGGTTACCAAACAGACATAACCTTCAATTATGACATTGCATAGTGTAGTGAAGAGGGTGAAAAGGTGCATCATATGTCAAATCAAGTAATTGTCCACATGTCATTGTAGTTTAATGGTTCAGTTTATCGCCCAAGGTTTTTGTATGTGTAGAAAACATGCGACTCAACTCGGGGTGAACAATGTGACCAAGAACGTGCAACTGGGTCGACGATTTTGGTCACGAATTCGTTACGTTCAAGGGCAGTAGGTGATAATGATAGGTATAAATCATCTGCATGTGACAACCATGAAAAATCTGTCCTGAGGGAGCGAGAATGTTGCACGTGCAACAACAGAAATTGCAGCAATTGTTACAACTGCAGGAAAAACACAACATTATTTACAATGCTATCAATTGTTGCTTAAATTGTATCAGTTATCATCTGATCCTTCAGGTAATTATGCATTAATATATTAATAACAAAAATTAACCTTAAATTTCAGATCAGATGATTGCTACAAGTTGCCCCTAAATTTTACAACGTCCCGTCAACCCCTCGTACACACTCGTGTGTTGTTGATTGCATACGATTCATATGGATTGGTGGCATTTAGAGGCAACACGGATGATTGTTGTTATATAAGAAAAAGAAACGATTGGAGAAGATTGAAGGGGACTGGAGCTCGGTTCAAGGGGATGAGTGCTCCCTGAAAGGTGAAAGGAAGACAGGGGAGCGGTGGCGATGGCAGTCAGGTAGCATAGACAGAACTCATGTCAATTACACAACGTGACGGATCCCGCTACTCAACTCAAAGTTGGTGATATAATAACACCCAATATCCTGCCAGCTGCCGTCCCTCCGCGCGCGCGAGCCTCCTTCACCTTCACGGCGCACAATTGTAAATATTTAATTGTCGTGCGCCATCTTCCTCCTCGCTTCCGCGAAGAGATGCGACCGGTGACATCAAAAAAACGAGCGAAGGGGATGCGCTTGTTTGACGGCCCGTCATCAGCAACTCGGCTTGCATGCAGCCAGCAACGTGATTTCAATTTGTCATACACGACCGAGCACAAGAAGCAACCAAAGCGGACGAAGAAGAAGAAAAAAACGAAGTAACAAGGCGAAGAAGTCTACTAATTGGAACGATGAACGAAACGCATCAATACAAACAGTTGAAAACTTTGGAGAAGTAACCAAACAATTTGACATTTAAGTTCATTATGACAGATGACATTTAATGTCATTATGACATTCGGCATTTAATGTCATTATGACATATGACATTTAATAAGTTACAAACAACTGATTGATTTTTGTAGGTGTAAACAACAAACTTACTTTTCTTCGAATAGTTGAAGGGTTGTTTCACACGCAGGGAACACTTGTTGTGCCGTTGCAGAAGTTGAAGGGGGCACGAAGGTGTCGTGCAACTGCGCTCGTCGTGGTCCACTTGCAACTGCGGATGGATTTCAGGGCGCAACGCTCTTCGACGGCCGATGGTGCGCAAATAAATGCGACTCGCTGGTGATTTCCTCCTGGCGCGGCGGTCCTTGCGTGTTTTTCGCTGTGTGCGTGGCTTTCACTGTGTTTACACAAACGGCAGGAGCGATCACGCTCTTTGCAACGTGAGCACCAACACACAGACGCCCGCCCTCGGGACGCTCGCCCGCAGGATCACATTTATATACCGGCTCCGCAGCGAAACACACATTCGCCGAAGACTAATAATAAAGCGGCACGTTAAGTAATTAGCGCCGCAACATCGTATTACTGCAATGATATTATGTTTCGCCGGGCGGCGATTGTTTTACCGTCCTGTATATTTAGAACGGCTGGAATTGTTGTCCAATTTGTTTAGTCCTCGTAGTTCGTGGGGGATTTGTTGCAGCTATTCTTAGCCGCATAGTGCGCTTTTGTTTTGCGCCTCGCCCGAAATTACGAATGCGTTTGTTTTGCTGGAAATGCTATCCGCATTCGAAGGATGTTGTTGAATGGAAATGTCCTTGATTTCAGTCGCTCAAGTTCATCGAAATTATTTTTATTGAACATTTTTGCGCCTTCTAAGTAGGCAACCTTATATACGCAGAAGCTATGAATATAAAAACCATCCTAACATTTATTTCTTGAATACAAAATAGCCATTTTATTAATTAAAATCAAGGTAAATTACTTTTCAAATTGAATAATCTAATAATAATCTAATTAAATTTATTCAGTATATAGGCAACCAAAACACCTTTACAATTATCCTTTTTTGTATTTTTAGTTATTCAACTGAATTTGTACTTTATTTGAAATAAGTGAATTCTAGCAAAGTATAAAACATTCCTATCAGTGTCTTAATGCTTTCTCTTCCTGAAAATTGAATTATTCTTGTTTTGTAGCGCAATGCACATATTTTGAAACTTCAAGCTTGTAGTTCATTTGAAGTCAAATATTTTGAATTGAAGAGGGTACTTAAAGAAAGAAAATGAGAAGTTATATAATTTTTATAAATAATAATCGCACTTTTATTTATTTATATTTGGATTAATTTAGTTTGAGATAGGCAACCTAACATACTTCTCAACTTACAAAAATTTAAATAATTTTCTATCATATTATTTAACGCTAAAATATTGCACCAGATACTGTTTAATAATATAAATTAAAAACTTATTTCAATTTCTTTGGAAAATTAGCCGGACCAAGGAATAATGTGAAATCCCACAGGTAGATTCATTTAATTCTTTGAATTTGATCATAAATACACTTTATAACTTAACATCTAATTATTTACTTGTATTACTATCCTCTACTTTGGGTACGATTTGCACTACATCAATTTTACTATCGCGAACAATGCTTGAAATTTGAATTTTAAGCGCCTTTTCCGCTTTTCGCAATTTGCTATTAGCTACTCTATTCTCGTCATGGATCTTTTTGTGTGTCTTAAGCGCGCTGCTCTGTCGAAACGCTTGTCCGCAAGTATCGCAGATGTACGGTCGTTCACCAGTGTGTATTCGCAAATGTGAACTTAAGTCATTCGATTGCGAAAATGCCCGCGAACAGAATTTGCAAACGTAGGGTTTTTCACCAGTGTGAGTGCGTTTGTGACGCGCCAAAATTCCAGACCGCGAAAAACGCATCTTGCACACCTCACATTCGTACGGTTTTTCCCCAGAGTGGATTCGATAGTGTTTTGTCAACGAACTCGATGTGGTGAATCCGTGGTTGCAGATTGGACATACGTAAGGTCTGGCTCCTGTAAGTGGTTAATATATGAGTTATTGTAGTTTTCAATTAAAGTATAAGTAATAATTGGGATGGAAGTCTACCTGTATGCTTTCTCGTATGAGCTCCAAGTTCCCCTTTGCTAGCGAAACCACTACCACAGATGTTACACAAATGGGCTTTCACTCCTGTATGACGAACCGTGTGTTGACGTAGATTTCCCAGTTGATTAAATCCTTTCCCACATGTGGAACATAAAAATGGCTTCTCACCACTGTGTGTTCGCATGTGATCCTTCAAATTTGACATTTGATTGAAACCTAAATCAAGCTTTAATTAGATTTCGAACTGAGTCTTCTCACCTTACCAGTACAAACCTTTACCACAAATTCTGCAAACATGTGGCTTGATACCTGAATGCATATTCATATGATTTGTATATTGTTGCAATCTGGCAAAACCCTTATTGCACTCAGAACAATTAAATGGCTTAATAACTGCATGTGTCTTCAAGTGCCTTGTCAAATGTGAGTACTTCTTGAAGCTTTTAGAACACAGATCACACACAAGTTTCTGTTTCATTCTCCTAGCATGATCAGCAAGATGCTCATCAAAGGCTTCAGCACTTTCTGAAGCTGTGGAACATAAAGGACATTCCAGTTTGTATTTAACACCATCCATGCCACTCTCAGAGTCATCTTGGCCATCATCTTTCACTGGCTCAATTTCTACTTCATTGACAGGCTCCAAGTCATTATCATCATTGGAATGTTGACTCATTCTGTGCTTTTCTATTTCTTCAACAGTAATAAAACAAATATTGCATTTTTCACATGTAAATAAGTCATCAGCTTTTTCCTCTTCCTCTTGTAGGCACAGCACTGGGTCAGCCTCTATTGTTGAATACTCTGGCTTGATGACTGTTGTACAGAGTTTGGATCGGAGAGATAAGTTAGATGACTCACAAAGCTCCTTGAACTGATACAAATCAACTGCTTTCTTGGCGCACATTTCGCAGATTTGTTCCGGTAGTCCATCACCAGGGACTAACTAAAATTTCAAATATTGTTGAATGCATAAATTTTTATTTATTGAGGGCAAACTTGCCTGGAAATTTGTAAAGGTCATAATCATTGTGGCTATTTGGAAATGTTGCGTTTCCTCATCAGGTATAACATATAATGACCGGAACGGTCCGTCGTTAGACATACACGTTCGGCATATTTCTTCCATTTTTAAATAATTTAAAAGTATTTTAGTCAAATGGGGAACACATTTGTTACCACTGGTTATTGATACGTTGATACCACTCTTCTTATTCCGACGCCATTAAATTATGAAGCAGCTGGAGTTGCATGTAACATGGGATATTTATTTGATTACAGCGCCGCAGTTTTCGTGTGAGTTTCTTATCATTATCAACTATTTCAATTAAAGATTATTTTTATTAATTTAATTAGTAATTGAGTAGTTACATCTAATCTAAATTTAAATAATACCAAATTTGGAGAACAATCAATTGAAGTACAATTGGTTGCCTATATTATAATGTCATAATTCGAAAAATTCAGTTTTGATTTTTTTGCAATTTTATTAGTTGGAACAAATTTATCGATCGTGTTAAATGGCATTTGCATAATGTTATGAGTTATATAATGAGTTGCAAGCATTTCATTATAATCTTGAACGTTTTTAAGGGTAATTAAACGCACGGTTAAATTTAGCATTCATTACAGGTGCAAATTAAGCGCAGGAAAAAAAATCGCAGCAAATGCTAAACGCACGCGGTGCCGTGCTAATCGCAGGCGATTAATCCGTGCGGATGAATTGAAATGTGAGAAAAATTCGGTCAAGTGCGTTCATCGCTTCTCAATCAAGTTGTGCGCTCTCCGCGCGCAAGATGTACGACATAATAATGGTGCATGAGGCACGTTTTCTAATATCATCTTGATTGAATTACTGCGCTGCGAACGTATTGGAAACGTGCACCGCGATATACAGATTGTTTGCGTCGAAACATCACTGTTTGCAATGTTTCAGCGTCGACTTCGTAAAAATACAATGGCAGATAATTGTCTGTAACATTTAATTGCGCTTACTGCGTTCGAGAGAGGTAAATAGCTAATAAAATTCACGTATTGAATTGGCAACATTGCACAATCATATCATTCGAGGATATTTAATCGCAACATTTTAATCGCCTTCAAATTTTTGGGGAAACAAAAGTTGCGATTATTCATCATTGGGGAATTTTTGGAATTAGCTGATGATAGGTTGCTCATTTGCATTGCAGAAACCGCGCGTGAGAATAATATTAGTTGCAAAACGCGTTCGCAGATAATTGAAAGTCGATGTTAAAGTTCGCCTCGACGCTTCAAATTCTGATCGGTTAATTGCATAATTAAGACTAATTAAGGCCAGTGTCATGCATCTACATAGAAGCGCACATTTTGTCAGAATTTGGTGGTTATCAAAGTCTTGGTTGGAACAACGATTTCTAAGTGCAACAGATCTTTGTTTCAATGACGTCGTAATGTATGTAAATTTAATTACGGCTTATTGCACGCGTAACTATGCGTATTAAATTACGAGATGTGAAGAGGCATCAGCGTTGATCGCGGCGCTCGGAGAGACGCGAGTGAAAGTTTTGGAGGGACAAGGTCGACGCCAAAAAGCACCTGCTGAGGCTTCATCCAAAACAACTTCAAGTGGAATCAAGAAATCGTCGTTCGACTGCACTCATCTAAAATATAAAATACAAATTAATTACGATACTCCCACTTGCATGCTGTCTGGACATGCGACAAGTGAACAATGATTATTTCAATATCTATGCAAATACCGTGTTGAAATTGTAAGCTCGAACATGGTAATTTTAACATTGACGTGATAATTCGTGCGTCCGTCCACGTAATTCGTATGCACGATGCGTCGTAATCACAGTCCCAAGAAAATGTTAACAATGCAAACAGTACAATAAGTTTTCGAGGCGGACAAAATGGCTGCACGTTTGAGCGTGCTTCACAAAGATTTTCGTGTGATGAGCCTTCATCCTTGACTGAATTTCATGCCACTCGCTTCAAATCCATTACAATTTAGATAAGAGGTGTGAATTCTACAACAAAATGAGTTCTTAAAGCGGTTTCATTGACTTACAGTGAGTATACATACCATTTCCACAAAAAATTGGAAATTCCAAACAGGATCTGCTAAAATAGAGTGAAATGTGATCAAAAGTTTACGGAGCATGCGCACATTTGTACGTAGATTCCTTACCATTAGAAATATATGGAGTACACATTTCAAATCAAATTAAGGGTCATTTTCTTTGATCTCCTTCGTTTTTTCTTTGGTTCTTCACATGGCTTTAAATTGGTCCTACAATTTATAAATACACACGGAAATAATTGTAATATCTTCTTGGCCCTTAGAAATTTGAACATCCCTGAAAATTGAGGTTATGAATAACAGGATTTTGCTTGGAGCAAATATCTAATGAAAATACAAGCTTTTATGACGCTTAAATAACCATTTCTTTTTCACTTAGGTCACTTAATGACCATGAAACGTTTTTTAAACTTTCACAGCTAAATCGTACACAAATTATGGGAGCTTCATTAAGCCCATCCTCATATCACTACTTTAATCTAATGCGCATGCGTTGAGAGCAGCTACCCTTTTTCAAATTTTTGCTCCCTCCAGATATTACACCATCAACGATCCTGTCATTTAATTGTCATCCTTGTATGACCTTCACTTGATCCTTTGGAAAACATTTTAGACACGATTGAACTCAGTAGCAACAATGAAGAAATTAAATGTCAATTGTACAATTCAATTTCGCATCGCATTACACCGCAATTCACTTTAGAAACAGCAACAATAACAACAACAACAGCGACGTCGAATTCATCATCACAACGGGGTTCATTTGTAAGTCTAGTACCATCGTTACAACTCGAATACAACGCGCGAAAACGTGCGGAATGCAAATCGCAACTTTGCAAATCAAACGATACCGCAACACGGCCGGCTATTATATCATTATCTGCATTGTCTATTAATTCAATCATGTTGTTGCAGCCGAACGTTTCGCATGCATTAATGCAACATCTTAAAAATTATTAACTATAAGCACAATCAGAGCGATCGTGCACTTCATTGCATTATATCCCCATCGTTTAATTCATCATCGTGTTGCGTTTTTGGCTCTTGAACAAAACAAAAGTGTGCCATTTGAAATGTCAAATCGGATTTTCAATCATTTATATAACAAACAACATGGCGACAAAATCACCGCTTTCTTTACTGCTTTTTTGCCATATTTCCGCTGAAAGATGAGTGATGGCATCGACAAAATGCACTCCTTGAAAGATTTCTCCTTGTTTTCAATAACAAAGTTAATCGGCCGCATTAGAAACGCGCACAAAATGGCCGCCCGTTTATTATCGATGCAAATTTGCATTCGCGAGTTGTAATATTTCATTTCGTATCTCAGCGTGGAATGTTTTCCAAATTTCTCTCCGCGAGCATCGACGCTGCATAATTTAATGTCGGTTGACCACAGACCAAACAAACAAATCGTTCGTAATGCAGATGCGGAAACCTGCGAATATTTCGTCCTACACTTTGAATGAAATTTGCATTTCACTCACTCAACAATGACAATAGCAGCCCGAGTAAATTACAGCGTTTAAATTAATGCATATAAATCACTTCAACACCTTGTAATTCAATTATGCATACGCTAATTGTCTTTAAATTATAAGGTTGTTAAATTATAAGTTGAAGACTCGTCGGTTCTGGTGATGTCCGAGGTTGCAGCATTGCTTCCAATTGTAAATTGTAACATTGAACATTCTTCTTTAGATCTTCTACGTTCTTCGATCGTCGTCGTGCGCAAATCTTCGAGCTAATCCGCTTGTATAATAACAATAATTCAAACACCCTTGATGGTTTAATTACCCAATATGTAATTCTTAGCTGCTAATGCTCTTGAAAACGAAAAAATCGAGCGGTGGCAATGAAAGCGTTATAAATTCATGTTGAATGATGCTCTATCATCATGCTCGGATTATTTAGTTTTATGACTTGTAATAAATCATTTTTGACATTCCAGAACGCTTAAGTATACTTATAAATTAAAATTAAATGTAATTTACAATTTGCTGGAATCACATAAGAAATTTGATTTATATTTATGCGTTTTTGCTGATCGCTAACAGGTTGATATTTGGAGCGATTGTTTTCGTTTCAATGTAGGTCAATAATTCCGATATTTATAACTAGTTTAACAATAAAATAGTTGCTATAACATCATATGCAACTTAACAAACATCAGATCAAGAAGAACATTTTTGTTACAATTTTCAGTACTGATATTGGTACAATGCTTATTATTTATAAAGTATAAATCAGCTTTTAGTTTTTAGTGCATTACAACAGTTTGACGTTAGTAGAATCAGGGCAATGCCTATATTCAACTTATCATATGATTGCTCCAAATCATTTTTTATATCTTTCTAACATTGCTCCAATTAAAATTTCATCTGCAATCTGTTATAGCTTCTGGGCTGTTAACAAGTTTGGCATATTGTTCGTATGGTGTATGCAAATGAAGTGCGAAAGAAAGCAACACCGCCATAGAAAGCAATTCACATAATAGAATAATGCGTCGATTCGTATATAGATTAGTAGTGCTATAATTAATCAGCATCCAATAAAATAATGCTTATGTAATGCGTTCTTATTTATCTCGTCGTGTGCTTGTTTACCTTTTGCGCTTGGATTTCCTTTTACACAGCACAAACAACCGAATGGCATTTGAAACCTAGAACAGCATAATTCCAATTAATTATAAACCAATTTGTATCTTAGATTCGTTATGCATTTGTCGAAATTGTGAATCATCTGTGATGAAATATTCAACGAATATGAAAATTTCCAGTGCAGCAAGCAAATTACACCTCATCGTCCATATTAATAATAATAATAATCGTGCATTAATATCGATTATATCTGAGTCACCAATCGAATAACCCTTTATGGTGTTTTCAATGTCCAATGCGACGTGTAAATGAGAATTCAAAGCTGAACCTTCACGTTCAGATTGAAAACGCATCTTGTACGATGCAATTTATCAATTTGCAGAACGAACAAGGCGACTAATTAAGATCATTACCATTAAGGTCCGGCGAACCTGCAGCGCATCTCAATTAAAATTCGAAATAGATAATGCACGTAGCGCACGTACGAGATGGTCGGACGATGGCGATTATCGTCGAGGTCGTTCATTCCACGCTTCCACAGTTCGCAACCATTTCGAGCGCTCTTCAACGCGCGAATATGAATAGAATGCAAGCAAGCAAAAAAAAAGGATTCCCAGCCGCACGTCGAGGATCTTCCACTTGTCTTCGCCGGCGATAAATCTGCAATTAATCAAAGCTAATTAATATTGTAATAATCGTTTGTTTATAGTCGTTTGGCCGTCTCATTCGGCAGCGCATGCTGCGCATACGAAAACGCGTCTCAATGACGCTCGCATTCGAGAACAATGCTCGATGTGGCGCAATGCGCGCTGGACGTCTTGTTAGCCGCGAGTGTGCAATCAAAAATTTGAATAACTCACTCGCTGATGGCTTGCGACATCCATCGATTCGTCATTCATTTGCAAATCTAATCCGACGTTCAACAGGCGACGTTCAGGTCTCATTCAGGTGTCTTCTCATATCGTAGCATCAGAATCCTGGCAGACATTTGCATTGCAAATGATCGGGTCGCAAGTGTCAACACCGATCATTTCATGGGTTCCGCATTTTTGCACTTTGTCTCGATGGGCTTCCTCGTCGAGCATCTGAAATCGAAAGTATTATTAATTCCACTCATATTTGCACACTCAACTTGTGATTCTACCTTGCAACAATAACAGTCCGCCATTTTGTTGCATCTTGTCAGCGCCATTTTGAAAACCATGGCAAATGAAATTGAGTTTATGCAGTTTATGCATATTAAAGATGTTAGTGATGAGGATGATAACTTAATAGCGAAAATCTTGTACGACCTCCGGCCTCACCAGGAGATCCTGTTATTTTCATCATCGCCAAGCGTTTTATTATTTATTCGTGCCATCCGACGCAATCAAATCATCACCAATCTTGTTCTCGTTGGATTCCACTCGTTATCGCGTTGCTACGTCCAGCTTAACAACGAACAGGATACGAAAGGTAGTAGCATACACACTTGAAGCACATTAGGATGCACAATTTTTTAATTGCAATGCACTTGCATCGCTGGTGTTTACGTAATGCTTTAATTGCACTTGACTCTAACGGATTTCATTGTAAATTCAACTACAAAAGGATGCATCTTCACAAACAAAACACCGTTATTTTTGTGTACAATCTACGGATATCTCACATCTTGCAACGAAATGGAAATGTTTGTATCGAAGTCATGTGTTTGTATCCATGGAGATCTCTGCTGCATCCTATGCTTGTACCATAATTACAGGAATCTATGTTATAAAGATGGGGTAGTTTTACGAGCTAATTGGAATATTACCTTCTTTTTATGGAACTCACTGAGGGCGCTGTACGCATCTGCTCTGTTATCTTACTATCCTTGTTTCAAGGATCCCATTTGACATCTGATATTTGTTAATGTCAAATTATAAAATAACCTGTTACAAATTTAGAACAGTTCTAGAATGTTTATTAAGTGTAAGTTCTAGTTCCAGAAAAACAAAGAGTTCCTACATTCAGATAATACAACATTTGATGTCATTTGACATCTGTCGTTTGTAAATGTTAGATTGTAACATAACCTCTAAAAAGTTTGGAACACTTGTAGAACGTTCATCAACTGTGAGATCCTGCAAAACCTGGCAAATCGTCTGCAAACGGGATGGAAATCAGTGGTTTGATAGGAGGCTGGTGGCAGTCACGCTTCTTGGGCCAAGCATCGTCGAAACGCAACAATACAGGTATTCGGCCTCCCCATTTATATAAATATAACTCTCACTCTTCGCCAGATGGAATTTTAGTGTGCGGCTGGCGTTCGGTTCGAGTGTTCGTTGGGTGCGCATTTCGTTCGCGCGCTTGTCAAACGTGTGGGAAGGACGTTCGTTGTTGGCGAGGAAGTTGCTCGATTGAAGATCTGAGACCAAGACAGCCAGCAAAGGTGAGAGCGCCGGAGAAAACCGTCCGAAAACATTCGTTTCCTGCGATCGAAACCGCTGGAAAACTTCACGACATGAACTTGTAATCGAAAGTCATCGTCGAATCAGTTTAGCGAAATCGTTGGATGAAGTTATCGATGGGAGCAGAACGGAATTTGAAGACGAACAAACGCGTACAGATCGCAGATAAATGCATGACAACGCGCGTACATTATTATATCATAATAGCTAAGACGCTTTTTTCTCTCCGTCGTCTATTTGTTTTATGTTCTTATGTAATCGCCGCGCCAACACGCCACGCAGAATTTAATGTGTTCAACTTCAAGTCTATAAACTTGTATGGCCCGAAAAACTATGGATGAAATGTTGGCCGAACGTTCGAAACGGGTTTACGACTTGTCTCCAAATCGAAGCGCAGAAACGAGGTGTTAATGTAGGTGCTCGTCGCGAAGAAACGATTGAAACCACTTTGATACGATCTCATGTTCCCATTTTTTACGCGCTCACTCTTCGCGTTCGTGTTCCCATCGCGTATTTTTGCATCGACTCGTTGGGTAACTCGATGGCGCCTCCATTTCGTGCGATACGCGCTCGTAATTCACCATTTCGTATCACTGCAGGCGACAACCGGCCCGGATTTTGCACACCGCACCGAAAACCGAGGAAATAATTAGTTTAAGAATTTAGAGAATCAATTACCACGAAACGGATGTAATTACGCAGCTTCCTTGGAATGTTTCGGCGTTGTTTTTGATCGCCGAGGTCGAAACTGTTGTCGTCTCTCACGATCACTAAGTGATTTTTAATTTGTTTGCAGATGAAATTCGCCTGGCTCGTCGTAGCTGCCGTTGTTGTCGTCGTTTCCGAACAAGTTGCTGCCCAAAATCGTCCGGTTTCCAACCGACCTGGACGCTTCCTTTCACTGCCAAATGCCCAAAAATGCGCAAACAGTAAGTTCATCGTTAATTAATTACTTCGACTTGTTTTTATACCACTTTCAATTCGATTATGTTAATTTGGTTGCCTATATTGAAATGTTTGACATTTGTTTTTAGTTTTTACTAATCAAACTTCATATTTAATATGCAATTTAAATTATTTTCGGTAATCTTAATCCACGCAAATCATTTTTGTATAGTGGGTTGTCTATATCACATGAATATCGGATTTTGTACTGATTTGCATGGAAAGATAATTAGAAGATTGCAGACCGAGACCGAGAAAAGAAATACGAAACTTTCTAAACAATTTGCACTAAAGTGTGTGCAGCACGCGAATAAATGCATACAATTACCCATTCATTGTGTTGTTGTAACTTTGCAAGGATTAATTAACGTTTCTCGTATTGCAGGACCGAAGCAATTCTTCTTCCGCGGTAAGAATTACTTCTTCAGCGGTCACGTGCCCGAGTTAGCCGGCAGGAAAGTCGACTGGTTGGATGGCAGGAATATTTGCCGCGAATATTGCATGGATCTGGTGTCACTTGAATCCCAGGAGAAGAACAACATGATCTTCAGACTGATCCAACAGAGTAAGTTCTTCTAACAAGCGTTGGCAGAAACGATGCGTTTTTGTTTGCACGCTGGCTCATCGAATGCGTGGTGGATGTTGCAACAAATTAATGTTCTTTATTGTCGGCCGCTTGATTGAGGTCAATTAAAAATGCTTAAATGTTTTTGCTCTTTTGTTGCGCGCGCGCCTGCAATCGCAGAGCGGATTATTATTGCATATTATTCGTACGGTTTATCTGCGCGCATTAATCGACATCACCAAATGCCACGAATAAACGAGCGAGCGTGTCGCAATCGCATGCACCAATAATGCAATCGCATCGTCTTCGCTTGCTCGCACTGTTTTTACCGAATGTGCATGTTGCAGATGATGTGCCCTACATTTGGACGTCGGGCCGCTTGTGCGACTTCAAGGGCTGTGAGAATCGCCCCGATTTGGAGCCGAAGAACGTGCTCGGCTGGTTCTGGTCGTCGAACCGGGAGAAGATGGCGCCCACGAACCAGGTGCCCAACGGATGGAACTACAATCCGTGGTCCTCCACGGGGCACAAGAAGCAGCGTCAGCCCGATAACGCCGAATTTGATATCAACGGCACCACTGAATCGTGTCTTTCCATCCTGAACAACGTCTACAACGACGGCATCGCTTGGCACGACGTCGCTTGCTATCACGAGAAGCCGTTCGTCTGCGAGGACAGCGAGGAGCTGCTGAACTACGTCGCTGCCACGAATCGTGGCATTCGATTGTAAATGATCATCCGACGAGATGCGACAACTGATGCAAATGCGTCGAAATTTCGAAAGAAACAAACATACAGCGTCAACAAGTATTATTCAACCAGCGAGCAAAACAGCAGAATATGCGAACAACTGTGAATTTTTTTATATGATAAACGTAGTTATTTAATGCCCTCGTTAAGGCCTAATTTAAATAATGTACAATATTTTAAACTAATTTAGGCGACATGATATCAACACTTCAACAAAACGGTGGACAAAATTGAATGGTTTTATGTATAAATGTATCTCTTCTTTTTTGTATTTATTGTGAAGTTTTTGACGTTATCTTCAAAACTAAATAAAACCAGATTTCTTTAATTTATTAGGGTTTAATATTGTGATATTTCAATGGGTAGTATTTCAAAACAGGATAATAAATTTTTCCTTCAAGTTTAGTTCAGCGCCACCAGCGACTATTGCAAAAAACGCCAAATTAATATTCAAGATCAGTACATTCAAATGACTTTACATATTTTAAACTATTTCTATATTAGCATTATGTTTGTGTAATATTGAAAATCACATGAAATCAGGATAATTAAATATTTTGTTGTTATTTTCAGGATAATTAAAATACTGGATATGTGGTTGCCTATATTGTAATGAAACACATCAGCGCCGCCAGTGACTGCTGTAAAAGGTACCAAACAAATTTTCAAGGTCATTCGTGTCATTGTTGCTAATGACCGAGTTCACTGCGATATTTATTTTCGTCGTTTTTATGTTATGTAGCTTGGATTTCGAAACGATTAAGAAATCGCGTTCAATGGTAGTTGATCGAACGCAATGAGCACGCATTAAGCGCACAGGTACGAGCGCGAGGACCATGGTGGTGTTCTAGTTGGCCGCTGAGTGATCGTGCGTCCAACATCATCTTCATCAAATAGGACGCCAACGATAACAATTAGCAGCCTGGTGGATTGGCGGACGCAAAACCAACAAGGGAAAGTTGGCGGCCGACGTGAGCAACAATCAAGCCAGCATGGTAAGGTTATGACAAGCACCCTCATTTCGGTGTTCCAATGCACAAATTCCTCCGGTCGCTGTCGCAAGGACGCTACCGCAGGGCCCTCGTTGCGCTCCTCTCGCTAAACACGTGTTTTCAGCACAAACTGAAATCGTCGCAGCGCGACAAGGTGAAGAAGTTCATATCATGCACGCAGACGGGCGAGAGCACGGCGATCTACTGCCTGGCGCAGAACGACTGGAAGCTGGACCTGGCGAGCGACAACTACTTCCAGAACCCGGAGGTCTACTATCGGGAGACGCGCTGCGTGGACCGCAAGAAGCTGGACGCGCTGTACGGCCGGTACCGCGACGCCGGCGACCACGAGAAGATCACCGCTGACGGCGTGCTGCAGTTCCTCGACGACCTCGGCCTGCCGCCCGAGAGCAAACGCGTGCTGATCATCGCGTGGAAGTTCAAGGCGGCCGCGCAGTGCGAGTTCACGCGCAAGGAGTTCGTCGACGGGATGACGGCGCTGGAGTGTGACGACGTCGACAAGCTGGCTGCGAAGCTGGCGCAGCTCGAGGAGGAGCTGGACGCGTCGCCGCTGCTCTTCAAAGATTTCTACTACTTCACGTTCAACTACGCGAAGAACTCGACGCAGAAGGGCCTCGACCTGGACGTGGCCATCTTCTACTGGAATATCATCCTGAAGAGCAGGTTTCGCTTCCTCCAGCTGTGGTGTCAGTTTGTACAGGTGAGTGCACTGCTCACACTTGGTTTGCTGCCTTTCTAGAAGGATGTTTTGTAGGAGCACCATCAGAAGACCATACCCAGAGATACGTGGAACTTGCTGCTGGATTTTGCGGGGCAAATCGCCGACGATCTCAGCAACCATGACGAGGAGGGCGCTTGGCCTGTGCTCATCGACGAGTTTGTTATATGGGCCCAGACACAGATCAACAATGCGAACTTGCCTGATAGCAGTAGTGCAACCATCTGCTAAACTCCAATTAGTGTGACATTGAACATTGATGATATCAATGATGAAACCGCCGTCGTTAATAATACTACTACTTGATTGCAAGCGCGTTGGTATCTTATTGAACTTTTGCAATTGAGATGTGTACATACTCACACTGAGAGGGTGTAATTCAATTGTTTAGTGGCATATTCATTGGATCGTAGCAAATAGTTGGCAATTCTAGCTGTTGTTATTATTACGCGACTAATAATTGAGATGGAAGGCGGACGTGAATGACCACAATGTTTGTACATGGCTTTGTTAACGCTTACTTTCGGCCCAAATTGCCAGCAATCATGTGATGTGTGGTCGTCGCAATTGTAAATATAAATAATATTGTACATGATGGATGATATTTGACAAAGATTTGACTATTTTGTTATATGTTGTTTATTATAATAGTCCAGAGCCTTCGTTTGTTTCTCTTCAAAAGATTGATTGCATAATTTTTAGATGAAAACAAAAAAAACAAGAGTAAAACTAAAATAAATATATCATTTCCTAAATGAATTGTGGTTGCCATTTCGTGGACTGCATACATGCTTGCATTGTTTAAATTGTTTTAAAAGCGCACGCATCCCTTAAGTAGAACCACAACAAATTCGTTATTAATCTGGGTGTTGGACTCTTTTTGGAGGGTGCGAAAGAGAATTGCAGCCACTATCTACTTTAAACAGGAGGATCACGTTACAATTGATAAAATAGATCGTCTTGCACCGATAAGATAGAGAGATAGAGGTGGATTTTGTTTAAAAATTGGTTATTAACGCCGGGAGCAGACTATTTTCATTAGTTTTGTTGTGTTTGTGCCAAGTGGATTACTTTCGTTTCGCTGCTTCCTTGAGAATCTTCGACTTCAGATGCTCCTTGTACGTCAGGATATCACCCTGCCACTTTGTGACGGTTTCGTTCTCGCATACCCAAATTTCTTGCGCCACCTGAAATATACAACTTGTTTCAATAATCCATTATGAAGATAACCTTAATACATGGTAAGTTATAATTGAATTGAGCTATTGATTTCTATCCTACCAGCAAATTAAATTACTCAAATGAAACTATTTTATACTAAATTAATCATTTTGTCCTGAATAATACAACCAAATTGAGTTCGAAGTAAACACCCATATTGGACTTGCTTTGGTTGACATATTGATATACTATGCAAAATATGTAGAAAATTTTCCACTGTGATATCAATTTGGATTTACCTTCATAGTGGAAACATAATAAAGGTAATAATGAACTTACCTGACTAATGAGTCTGAAGTCGTGGCTAACTAGCACCATGCCACCATCAAAATCATTAATGGCTTCAGCTAAGGCATCAATCGTTTCCATATCCAAGTGATTGGTAGGTTCGTCAAGCAGGAGCAGATGAGGAGTCTGCCATGCGAGCCACGCGAACACGACGCGACAACGCTGACCATCGGAGAGCTGACGAATGGGGCACACCTGCTGCCTGCCCGTCAGCCCATACCTGCCGATAATCTTGCGCATCTCCTCGCGCTCCTTCACCTCCGGGAACGCCCGCAGCATGTAGTCCAGCGGCGAGACATCCAAATCGAGCAACTCGTGCAAGTGCTGATGGTAACGCGCGATGCGCAGATGCGAATTCTTGCGAATCATGCCTTCACTAGGCACCAGCTATGGAAAAACGAATCTCATTAGTTTTTTGCTCGCTTATTACTCAGCAACACGCACCTCTCCGTAGAGAAGCTTCAGCAACGTCGACTTTCCAGCACCATTCGGTCCGACGAGCGCAAGCCGCGTATCGAGGTCGATACCGAACTCGAGGTTCTTATAGATCAACGGCGTAGTGTCCGAATACCGGAAGCTGACGTTCTGCACCATGATGACGGGCGGCGGCACCTTCCCACAGCTGGGAAAGTAGAAGTTGAGGATCTTGTCGCTGACGACTTTCTCGGTCAATCCTTGAGCGACCATTTTCGCCAGCGTCTTCTCTTTGCTCTGAGCCTGTCGAGCCAACTTTGCGGAACCATGACCGAACCGGGCGATGTAATTCTTCATGTGGTTGATCTGATCTTGCTCCCAGTTGTATTGCTTCATTTGATTCTCGAGCAGCTCCATCCTCGTGCGCACGAACGCATCGTAATTACCAGTGTAGTACTTGAGACGCTTCTTGTTCACATGGATGATGTTGGTACACACTCCATTAAGGAAATCCTATGAAAAATCATGTATTGCAAGCTGTCTTTGAGACCTGGTGTATGGAATTACCTGTGAATGGGAGATGATGACCAAAATCCGTTTGTAATGCTTCAATTCCTCTTCGAGCCACACACAAGCATCCAAATCCAAGTGGTTTGTGGGCTCATCGAGCAGCAGCAGATGCGGCTTGACGTACAACGCACGCGCTAATGCGATCCTCATGCGCCAACCTCCACTGAAGTCCTTCGTGGCCTTGTTCTGCATCTCCTTGGTGAAGCCAAGACCGTGCAGGATGTTGGCTGCACGCGCTTCAGCCGTATCAGCGGAGATTTCATCGAGACGGTCGTAGACGTCCATGAGTTGCTCCTGCGACTCGTCGTCCTCGCAGGCCACCAACTCCTCGACCATGCGCTCCAGGCGGACGCGCTCCTCGTCGACCTCCATGACGCACTGCAGCGCGGACTTGTCGGACGCGGGCATCTCGCGCGTCAGATGGAAGATGTCGATGTGGTCGGGAATGGGCACCTCGCGGTTGCCGAGCACGGCGAGGATCGTCGACTTGCCGCTGCCGTTCAGCCCCAACAGGCCGTAGCGCCGGCCGCAGTTCAGCTCCAGCAGCGCGTCCTGGAGCATTTCACAGCCATGAAAGGTAATGGAAAAGTTTGCGATCTTAATGTCTCTGGACTTGGGGTGCACGGCCAGCGAGCCGGTGCACGCTCGTGCTTCGGCGTTGAGGCGGGCGTCCGCTTCCAGCTTGGCGCAGAGCGCCTCCTCGGCGCTGATCGGTTCGTTTGTGCCGTTCGTCGTGCCGTTGCCGATCGCCTTGGATTCCTCCTTTGGGGTGGCTTTTTTGGTGTTGCGCGCCTTTGCGGCGTCCTTCTTCTTCTGCTGCTCGCGTTTCTTTGCATCGGAAGGCATTCTGCAACTGTGTGGTCATTATAGCAACAATAAACAAGCGATCGTACAACATTCTCCACTTATTTATATACGTACGTAAATGGGAGGAGGAAATGCACACAAAATTACCTTAATCAACCAAAATCAAACGATTATTAAAGGAAAAATCCAACGAGCACGTGCTGCACTTATGTTAAATCCACCAAAAAGAATTTTGATTGGAACGGACCGGAACGGTACGTTGCGGAAAGATTTACAGCGACAAGTCTAAAGATGGCGAACTCGGCCTAGTGTGGAATTTCACAATTTCTACATTGAAAAGCATCACGTCTCTTTCTTACTGATTGAAATCTTGATGTCTGTTCCTGTTCAGCAGCTTAACAAGTTGTCTGTGGTGAATTCTTGTGAAATTGACATCTATGTTTTTTCCATGATTTTCGCAACTTGCGTCATCTGTCAAATTTGACGCCATCACGAACTCCAACGAATGCGATTCGGTAATCGCCGTAAACTCGATTAAATATTTGTTATCAACAATTTCAATCATTTCCAATAGGTTTTATGCATAATTTCGCAATAAAACATTATTCAAATTCATATTTTCCGAGGAATTGCCCCGCTTAAAAATTCACATCTAAATTTGGCGCTGATGATGTTTAGATGGTGCTGCCACGCGTCACTTTTAAGAAATTCTGACTGACTATCTTGTATTTGTTCATGGATTTCACATTTTATCAATCACAAACCTGGCTTAAATAAACGCGCTCATTTCTTTAATTCGGTTAATTAATTGTTACTATGGCTGATAATGATGCAGACGACGATCAGTGGTTATATGGAGATGCTCCTGATTTGCCCGCCGAAGAGGACGAAAAGCCTGCCGACCTAGATGAAAATGCAGAGGAGAAACTGCTCGAAGATAGCGACCAAGAAGCAGCAGCACCCGGTGACGATGAAGAGGTAAGCGAATTTAATAAATCAGAAAGTTAAGATGCTCTAGCGTTTTATTTAAGATACAACCGGAAGATGAGGAGCCGAAAAAGGAAATCGAATTAGACCAACCGGCGCCGCCAGGCGCTGATGATGAAGCTGAAGATGAAAAAGTCAATGGCGAAGAGGCAGAGAAGGAGGAAGGCAATCAATTTGATGAAGATGATGATGATGACAGTGATGATGATGTTAATGTTGTGATTGGTGACATAAAAACCAGTCCCACATATGCCCCATTGAATATTAAGAGGGGTGCACTGATAACAACAGTTGGAGATAAGAGCAAATTGCAGCAGCCACAAACTGGGAAATTCACTGTTGATGAGTTTGAGCAAATGGGAATGATCAATGGAGTTCCCGCCGGCGAATTCAGTCTAGATTCAATTGAAGATAAGCCTTGGAGGAAACCTGGTGCTGATATTACTGATTATTTTAATTATGGTTTTAATGAGGACACATGGAAAGCCTATTGTGAAAGGCAAAAGAGGTAAATGCACCTTTGTATGAAGTTCATTTGTTAATTTATGATGAATTTTCAGGATAAGAGTCAATGATTCAGGAGTCGGATTGGTGCCACTAAATGTGATTGGCATGCCCCGTGGCCCGGTTACGATAATGAACGATAACAGTAAATATTCGGGCTCGTTTGTGGGTATTCGCAAGGCCGGCCCTCCTCCAGGACGTCGAATGACGGGCGCAATTGATGTAATTGGAGGCAGCGCGCAGCCTGGCAAATTGGATGCACCCAAAGAAAATGTGATTCAAGTAATGACCGCCGATCGAAGAGAGTACAGTCGAAAACCACCGGGATTCCCCGATATGTCGATGCCACCACCGCAGTCATTCGAAGAATTCCAGCCCGAATTCGGCTTCAATCCCGAACCTGAACCGTTCTACGGTGGATACGAACCCACACAGGACGTTCAATGGGGTATGCAGCAGCGAAACTCTCTGAAACTTTATTTAAATGCTGTTCTTTTACTTGCAGCTCCTAGTAATACAGCTTGGGCACCAAACGAAATAAAATCTTTGACGCCAGGACCTCCACATCCAGTGCCCGTTCAAATGCCGCCTGTGAATCAGCCGCCTCCGGTAATTGCACCAATTATGCCTGTGCCTGGTGTCTTGCCACCAAACGGTAACGATAGGCCTGAACGGGAATGTTCACCTCCCAGACGTGCAGATTCTCGTGAAAGGGAGCGCGACCACGAAAGTAGGGCACGTTCGGAAAAGCCAAGGGAACGAGACAGGGAACGCGAGCGGTCCCATCGTCGCGAACGATCGAGGAGTCGTTCACGGCGGCACAAATCCAGGTCAAGAAGCCCGAGCCATCGAAGTCATCGCAAGAAGAAGTCGAGGAGACACGATGATAGCGATTAATGATATTTTTTAATAAGATTACGCCCCTTCATTGAAGACTTTCAATTAAAGTTTTAGCATCTTTTTGCTGTTTATTGTTTGCATGATTCTTCATGCCCTTTGCTGCAGAATTTTCTATTTGTTATAAGTATCCGTTTATTCTCCTATAGCGAGGAGTCTTGCAAAAAAAGCAATGGATACAGAAATATTTCAAAATCTTAAATTAATTTCACTACTTGCAAAGACCCCAAAGTAGCACTAATGTATTGAAAGAAAACCTTTTTTGTGAAGTTGTATGCAATATTTTAAAAACTTTCTTTGAGAAAGAGTGGATTATCTAATATGTATGTAAACAAGAATGATTCGTTGAGCCATTGCTCAAAAAGCCAAAACTTCAATGTAAAGTAAATGTGCTTGAGACTACAATCACAACAAAATTCTACTGCATTGTAAGTACAAAAATCAAACGATTCAAATCAGTGGTAATAATTCATCGATGTAAATTAACCGTGAATTTGAATCTTTAATCCACCCCTGATAACTTTGTCGCCCATTTTGTTTTTTTTTGGCGTCCTCAAGTAAACTCTTACTTGTCTCTGACTCTTATGTCTGTAAAATGTGTTCGTGTTTCTTGGTAAGATTTCGAAATTTTCAAGTGCAATTAGGATTGTTATAAGTGGATGAAACTGGAAGCAGGAATGTATACCTACAACTTGGAAAACATTGTCAAATGGTCTGTGTATAATCCTATAAATTCAATGCATATACAACTCTTAATTCATTATTCCAACATCTGCAAGTGATGTTAGGATCTACATTGCAAATTAGATAAGTTTATGCAGCAATGGATTGTTGCGACCTGCTCTACAAGAAAGAACTTGAAACTGTAATGGAGATTTGGGAAAGCAA
>JARJDZ010001771.1:0-29762 GCA_030264555.1 Aleochara sp. GC000083
CAAATCTCTAAATATGTCCATGAATATATAATAAACAATCCCTGAAAATTTGAATGCAATCGGATCATTAGTTTCGGAGATATTGATGAAAATGTGAGAAGAGAACTGGTTCGTTTCAAATGACCTTGATTCCCTCATTCCACAAAAAAATTGCATAATAATAATTGGTTTAACCCTTTAACGATGGAATGCAGCGATGAATAGAATATGATACACTAACGAGTAAACAGTTGCAAAGTAAACAACGAACAATGGGATCGGAATGCGAGGAATGCAACCGCAGAGTACTCCAACAGCAAGGAATATAATAGAAAGAATAAATAACATGTGCAAGTCTTCACACAATGTAAAACCCCATAAGAGAAGTTTATAATGTAAATTCCCATAAGAAATGTATTTTCACATATTTGGGCGATTTTGATGATTAAAAAACCATTTTAAATAGCATGATTTAAGCTTTTACTTAAACAATCTGTTTTTGCGTGGTAATTATAAAACAAATTGTATTTCGGGTAGTTTTCACTTCTATCCGGTGATGTTAAGCACACCGTTTATTTTTTGGGTAATTTTTTTAGGACTGTTATCATTCAATTTGAAATAAAACTACTTTCTTTGAAATTCAATAAAGGGCAATAAATTTTGAAGATTTTTGTCAAAGAAGATAATTTAATAAACTTTAATTGATGTTGTAAATCAGGATTTTGGAGATGATTTTTAGTAATTTTTCTGTAAAGAAATTGGTCTCAAAATAGGAATAAATAAAGTTATATATTCAACCATCAAAAAATTAAATCTCTGAAATTTAGAAACTAAATCATTATGTTACTCTTATTAATGTATTTAAGAATAAATAAATGTTGTCAATAAACCAGAATAAACACTTGACAATTAAATTACGCAATTATATCTTAATTATAACCTTAAAGCTTTTACAAAACATTTCCGCTGTAATCAAGTCAGTTCTTAATTTTTCATGACAAATACGAATTTCAATTATCCTTATTATCCTTAAACGTGTCCTTTTCGGCGTAATGGGCCGCACACTAATCCGGGCAATTTGCAGGGTATAACACTCCCTCGTGGGAGCGTTTTTGTTCGGCGTCGTCGTTGCCGTTATAATAGATTCTTCTGATCCTGATCCTGGCGCGCGCGTGCTTTATTATCCCCGATTCCTGTCCGCTTGGCGCGGCGGCGCGCGCGAATCCTTTCTGAAGACGGTCGACGAAGTGAGGTGAAGACGGAAGGAGGAGGAGGGTAATTTTGGGAAGGAAAGCGTCTGGAAGAACGTCTAGTCGGAAAGGCGCGCGTCCTCGACTTCCTTATTGCGCGCCGCGAGCCGCAAGAAACTTTTCATGTTTTCCTCGTTTTCGTTTCCTTGGGTCCACACAACCCGGACCTACCCTCACTAATATCCCGCTCTTCCAGACGGCACGGCACGGCCGCAGACCACCACCTCCTTCATCCTTCGGCTGGCGGCACGCGCGCCTCCCCCGAAAAGGATACACACGACGCTGGCACATCCCATTGAATCCCGATGCGCCACCGCAAAACGCAAAAGGACGCGCGCCCCTTATTCTCCTTATTATTATCATCGTCCTTATAGTGCGGTGGTGGGGGAAGGAGGACCGCACACCTGCCAACAAGTGAAAATGCGCAAATGTATCCGAAGAGTCCCTCAAGCATTTTTCCTTTCACTTTACCGTGTTTTCCACTTTCCGGATGCGGTGTTTATCCGTGATGTCATGGGAAAACGGGATAGCGTGCCAGAACGAAGGGAATTAATGCGTTAATTGCGTACAACCACAATTTTTCACTGCATTCAAATGTCGGATAATTTTATAAGCATATTCCTGGAATCATTCACACGCAAAATTCAAACATGAACACTTTATTCCTGTAATTCCTGTAATATGCTAAACATATAATCATTTTTATCTTTTTAATTCCATAAAATCATCATCAACAATTTTTACTATTTTACTATTTCTGTCTGTTGAAACATTATCCTCATTGGTCATCAACAAGAATTAAAAAAAATATACGCCAAGGATTAAAAATTACTTAATTTCGAAATTAGTGTATATTTGGTTGCTTAGCTTCTAAACTGATATAATTACCTAATTATGATTATACACACCGTATAAACTTATATGTGTATGAAACCAAAATGCAGACACATCTGCAATTATCATTTTGCTTAGACTCGTGCAGACGTTGCTCGTTTAATTCATTTCGTTTCATTTTATTTCATTGCCTTTCGTTTCATCGTTTCGTTTTACGGCCGAACGCAATGACTAAAGGACTAACGGGAGGCATTAATGATGCGAATGTGTTAACCATTGAGGCTAGCCTAATGCCCGAAGGATTAACGTGCGCCAAACATGCAAACGCCGCCTCCCCCCACCACCAAACGCGCAGAAAAAAAAATGCGAAAAACGTAAACAAACCAAACACACAAATCATAAAATTTTCGTACGCATAGACCTCGCATTTATATTGCGGTAAAAAGGTCCCTGGGTCACTAATTAGAATAATTTGTTTACTCATTTTGTATATTAGTACGTTACGTTAGGTTTTATAGTACACAAAATTATTTTGAAATTATCCTAAACTTTATTTTTATATAATAAAAATATTTTGTTTAAAAATTAATGAGTGATATGTAACCAATATTACAGCAATGTTGGTTGCCTATCATACAATTATTCTTGGAAAATTGTATCTTTAAAAATTCAAAATTACATTATTTTTTTAAAAAGTATTGTTTGTTGAAATTTAATTAATAAGAAACCCTATCGTTTAGTTACAAAACTAACAAATTTACAACTTTTCCATGAACTAATTTTCCATTTCCTTTCTTTCTTTATTTCTTCCACGTTTTACCTCGAAACTTTTAAACACAATACAAAACATATAATTACGAATTATATCTCTTGAAATTTTCCCTTAATAGTATATCATCATTAATTAAAACTATAACTAAAATTATGGACTTGTACGACTTTTGCAATTAAAGTTTATTTAATGAAATGTAAACCAATAGAAAAACTTGTGGAAATTTGATGGAAACACGATACACTGCAATAGAATTTTCGTGCAACATGCCAGTTTTTCATATCAACTTCAAACTAAATAGCGCACAAAAAGATTATTTCCGAATAAATCAACAATCAAATCGAAAACTGCAAACAGGACCGTACTAGGAACATATTTTCTTGTAACTGAATATGATATATGTATGTATAAACTCTGAAACTTCTTCTCATGGGAAAGAATTTAATTTTTTTGTATATTCATAAGTGAATGTAAATGTTAACGAGTTGTTAGAAGTTGCTGGTTATTTTTAGTATTCTTCATTATCATTTTTCTCAATGTTGGAAGTTTAGCAAACAAATTTTTCGCATTAATCAGCTGCAAAACAGGAAATTAAACGTGGAGCACGCTATGCACCAAGCACACTATAGCACTATTCATGATCACTACTAAAGGACTTAGTCTGAATTAGTCTAGGAGTCGATTGATGGTATGAGTGTGATGGGTAAATTGCAAGAAGTAGGGATCGATATTCAATTTTTGATTACAAAACGGCAATTGTACTCGTTCGAGACTGATACTCATTCTTCATGTTATCACGAACTTCATTAATATGCAAGAAAAAACTGATTCAATGCAAGAACCTTCATAAAATATAAGCTTATTAGAGTTTAATTATTTATTACCCAGAATTCGATGAGCAGAAACTAATTTTTATTTGACTTTTCTTTATTTGTAAAATAAAAATACAAATTTCACCAGTAATTCAGAAAGTAACGATGAAATTAAAAAAAGAAGAAATTCAGATTTGTTAAATAAAATTGAGAAAGTATCAAATGAAATTCGAATCTGGAAATTCTAATCCAGAAAACGTCATTTTTAATCCATTGTTATAAATGTAATTATGATTCATGAAATGTAATTCAGAAATTGTCATTTGAAAATCAGAAATCATTAAATGTAATTCAGATTCCATTGAAGTTGATTTAAGTAATAATTATAAATTGAGTGATAATTAATGCTGAATTAAAAATATCAATATTCTGATATTAATAATAATAATAATAATATTTATTGTCAAACAACAGACAAAAGGCTATCAACCGGAGTTTTTCCGCCTTCTGATATTATTTACATAATTTACCTATCAAAAGAAGAATTATTATTTAGCAAAAATTGGCACTAATCTAATTTGCATTTGAACTCTTCTGAATTACATTTGATGTATTCTCAATTACATTTGATTAATCTGAAATACATTTAGCTGTTTCTGATATTAAACTTATGATTTCTCAATTATATTTACCAAATCTGAATTACAATTATTGCAAACTGAATTACATATAACAAATCCGAATTTCATTCTCTTAAATTATAATTTACTAATATAATTGCATTTTATAATTTCTACATTAATAATGAAAAAACGGGTCTAGAATAGCAAAATATCCTTAAAAATACAGAAAAAACTATTGTACAAAATGTTTTTCAGGACTAAATTAAGAAATGTCTTCATAATTATCAGTTTAATTAATTTTTTCATAATCAATTATTACAAAATTAAAAAAATGGTCCTTGAAGAAAACATAGGAAATGAAATTGAAAATAGAACTTAACCTCAATTTAGAAACGTGATCCTGATGGACATGCAAACAAGAACCTTTCGTGCTTCACACATCGTCCTGTTTGTAACACCACAATCGAAATGTGAGGCCATAATTCCATCCGTCCATCCATCTATCCAATTCCTCATCGACGAAGACCTTCCTTCACCCGCAATGCATCCAACAAGTCATGTTACATGCGCATGCAATTTGCCTGCCAACCGCATATCCATATCGCACACACGTTTGCCGACTTCCATGAGTGAGGAAGTTACAAATTGTGCACGAGCTGATATTTGATTCGCATTTCAACTTTTCTCTCGCAATGAAATGTGCAGCGGAAACTTTCCGAACACGTCTTTTGTTTCCCTCTGCTCGCTGCTCGATTCGATTTCATATTCAATGCGCACAGTTGAGCGCTGTTTGCATCAATTTTCAACTGAAATTTCACCTTGTTACTGATGCAAACAAGTAAAACAGCCAAATTTACAGGAACGTGAACGATTAGTTACATGTCGACTACTTTTTAGATAAAAGATATCAAAATTTATTTTGAAAATCCATCTAGTATGATTAAAACTGTAAAAGAAAAATTTTTAGTACCATGATTGTAGGCAACTCGATGTTCATCAAATTTTTAATATAATTTTTAGTAATAATTTTTCTTAAGTGTACTTAAGTGACATGAGTGACCTTGATAACTTGTTTAGAAAAGTTTTCAAAATTCGTTGAGTTGCCTATAATCATAATGTCAAAAAATGTCAAATGCAGATAATTTGTAATTTCAAGAAACTTATTCTTTTTTTCTAGAATAATTTCAGTTATTTGAAATGAAGAAAAAAGACATTTATTCAAAAAATACCCAAGGATAATAACCTGCATGCGGTAAGTATCTCATTATTTTGGTTCTTTCTTGTCCAAAATTTCAATACCAAACTGAAAATTAATGTTATTATTATTTATTATTGTAATGAGTTAGAAATAATAAAATTATAAAATTGAAATGAAAAGCTTTAATGCAGAGAATTATCAATCATTGTTTTGTATAATAAAGTAATATCATTTTTTCATTGCAAAACTAAATGTTCTGTTTTAACACATTACAATTTTGCAAAGATAAAATATTATAAAATATTCCTTAAATTAATTATTTTATCATGTAAACATAAAGAAATTTTCAGATATTATTTCAAATATAGATAAATAGTTGAACAAGGATCAGTTTGTGAAAACTTTCAGATATATGAAAAATTGAATTAATCAAATTCCCGAAAGGAAATCTTTCGATTTCCCAGAGATAGTTATTTAATGTGGAAAATAATTGTTCAAATTGTTTATAACTTCTGAAAAAATAACTTTACACAAATCTCTAAAATAAAATTAAACTTTCCCAAAGTTTTATAACTTCAGAGATAATAACTGAAACTCTGTATGGATTTCTAATATAAAATAAAATTTTCCCCTTCAGAGAAAATAACTTTGCAAAAATCTCTAAAATAAATTTAATTTTTCCAAAAACCTTTGTACTTTGACTACCATGATCTAAAATACATACTAGTAAAAGAAATCAAGCAATATATTTGAAAAACTAAATCGAAAATTTTCTTTCTCAAAAAATACATTAATCCTTGAATGAATATACGGTTGCCTAACTTAAACACGTAAAATGATTGAAAGCAGCAACCATTTAAACAAATACATAAAATCCCAACACCATTCCTCCATATTTAGTGCACACGCCCAGCGCATATAAATTTATTACCATGATAAATTATTATATTCGGCTCGATTGTCAGCATGTTTGTGTATAGCGTGCGGAAAATTGCACCATGGCCGTGTCTATCTTCACGTGTTCTGTCTATCAGTAGCCTGGTTTTTTGCCCTTCTTGTACCTTGCATGCACACACCTTCGAACCTCAAGGAAAACTGCCACCCCGAATGGAAAATCGTGTTAGTTGTTGCTTAGCACTTGCTCGTCCTGGTTGTTGTTGTTGCAGGGAAAAACCTTGCGAATCATAACACAAAAGTGAACACGAAAGTCAACCAGAAGAACGAATTTCTATCAAATATGTGAAAAAATTTAACTTTCAATTATTTATCAAATAATAGGTAAGCAAACAAAAAAAAACAAAATTCTTTAAATTTTGATTGTCTTTGGTAAACATATTAGTGATGGCTAATTAAATTGCAATTTCCTGTTATTGCAAGCATCACAAAATACCATTTTTAATAAATCCTCAAAGTTCAACTATTAATCACAACTTTGGGAAATTCATCAAGACTGCATGCAAGTCTGCAAGTATTTTTATTTTTTGGTTAGTTTTTGTTGTTTTTATTGTCTGGTTAGTTTTGCTCGGCTTTGGATTAGTTTATTTATTGTTGTTAAGGAAGAATTTTGTGCGCTTGCTGCTTTGATGTTTCCAATTAACGGGCCACATGAAAAAAACGCGTCGTAAATCATTATGCGTTTCAAAACGTCAATGTCAATGTCAGGTGATGTTTTTTTTGTGCGTCGAACAGTTTAAGGTCAGTGCATGCACAATAACTTTTCGAGGTTTTTTCGCGTAGTTTCCGTTGCAGATTATTAATGTTGATCTCATAGATTAGGTCAGTTCTTGTTTTGGTTTGTTTGAGTCATATGGTAGAGGATTTCTTAAAATTCAGTAAAATTGTGAAACAATAAATAAATTTTTATGTTTTTAGTTCCTATAGGAAATTTCCATGCCCAAAAATATAAAATACATATTCTTATTTCTTGTATAATTTTATCAATGAAATGTTGCTTCAATTACATTTTTCTATGTCAAAAAAATAAATATTATTTAACAATCACTTTTGCACAAAAGTTATTTAAATACATCTTTAGTTAATTATCTCTACTCTATTTTCTAATTGCAATTTAGGAAACATCAAATAAATTTCAAAAAAGAAGAAGTGTAATTCAGATTGTTAAATGAAATTAAAAAAGTATCAAATGAATTTTGAATATGCAAATTGTAATACAGAACACGTTACTTAATTCAAAATGCTTTAAATGTAATTCCAATTTATAAAATGCAATTCAAAAGTTGTCATTTGAAATACAGAATGTATTACTTGTAATTCAAATTATATTTGCTAATCGTTTAATCATTACAATATACTTAATTGCACTTTATACTTTCTGAATTTTGCTTGATAAAAATGTTAAAGAATTTTCTGAGATTTATATGCACTAGTAGAAAATTTAGCCAAATTATATAATAGAAAATTTATTTTATTAACAAATTTTATAATTTCGTTAATAAACGCTTTAAAGTATTATTAAAATATTGAAAACTCCAAAAAACTGAATCAAATATTCTGGAGACTCAAGTGAGTGAATAGGAAAGTAACCCAAAATTACAAATTTTATTGCTACATTTCTTAATTGGGATTTAATTTAATTAAATAATTTTATTTTAAATTCTTTAATAAAAAGATACATAATTTCCATTTAAACATTTAAATTTTGAATTACTTCATTAACTTTTGGAATTTTCTGTTACATTTTGACATCAATATGTTTGCTTTTAAATAGTATTGCAAATAAAATTTTCCAATATCGCAAAGTTATTGAAAGAAATGCAAATTCCATTGAAATGGAAATTACCAGATATTAAATTATAAAGTCATAATAATTACTGATTTAAAATTCATTGAACTGGAAATTTACCTTAATGATTCATAAAAAATATTCGCAATTACTTGCGATATCTCCAAAAGCAATAAAAGTGCAATTCAAAACAACAAACAATTAAATAACCAAATTATCACAGGTGCGATTCTTCCTCCGGTTTTATCCACAATTATTTTCCTTTACTTCTTCATTCATTTACCTTGATTGCACTGCGAGACGTCATAAACCTTTGTCAAAAGTGCAGTCACTTCGTCGAGACGGTCATTTCACAAAACACAAAACGTTTACGCGCTTCTTGCTCTCTTATTGCACACGGTTCTTTGGCTTCATGTTGGATACCTGTCCACATACATAAACACCATGAAGAACATCCACCAACATCCACAAACAATCTGATTGCATACGTTTTTTCGGGTTGATTCCTTCTTCGTTGTTGTTCTTGTTCTTGTTGATGTCGTTGTTGGTGTTGGTAAATTCGTTGTGTGATGTTGCTATTTTCTGTTGTTGCATGTCAAGTTATACTTTTCGCTCTATATGTTTACGTTTTCAAAGAAGGAGAGACCACAAGAAGACAAAACGCAGACGAAGAGGTGGAAAAAAAGGAGGAAAAAGAAGGAAAATACAAATGTAGAAAGGTGAAGATGAAGGAGGAATTGAATGACAGCTTGACGTTTTCTCGGCGTTTACTTTTTCCGCCCCCATTGCATGCATGTAGATGTGCTTTTATTGTGATGTCATGTGATGTCATTCTTCGTT
Source organism: Aleochara sp. GC000083 (assembly GCA_030264555.1). Lineage (NCBI taxonomy): Eukaryota > Metazoa > Arthropoda > Insecta > Coleoptera > Staphylinidae > Aleochara > Aleochara sp. GC000083. Next base: position 9,052 of record JARJDZ010001771.1, read on the forward strand.
CTGGATGGATGGCTGGATGCTTGTTTACTTGCTGGTCAGTCACTGCAGAGGTGACAGGAATTTCGCCGTGTGAGGTTCATCCAATTTTATACATGGCAATAAATACTAAAAATTTATAACTGTGTTTATAGGCAACTAAATTTACACAAGCCTTGAAAAATTATAAGATATTCACAATTGAGTCAATTGTAATTAAGCGACTTGCAAATGTAATCCAGATTTGTTATATGTAATTTAATTTCAAAAATTGTAATTCAGATATGGTAAATATAATTGAGAAAGTATAAGTTTAATATCAGAAACAATTAAATGTATTTCAGATTAGTCATAAATAATTGAGAACAGATCAAATGAAATTCAACAATAATGCATTTTTATAGGTAAATTATGTACATAATATTGACATTCTTCAAGCAGAAGTAATTATCACTCAGTTTTTAATTACTACATAAATCAACTTTATTGAAATCTAAATTTAATGTAATGCTTTCTGAATTTCAAATGGCAATTTCTGAATTACATTTCATGAATCGAAATTACATCTTTGGCACTACACTACTTTTATTTGGCACAAAGATTGTCTAGATTTTCAAGGATTGTATCGGTTTCTTAAACAATGGCGTTACTACTCTAATGTTCGACTTACCCCTGAGACGGCGGAAACAAGAATGCCGTCCCAGAGCCATGTCATTGCGCGGGAGGCTCAGCTCCCGGCGCAAGCGCCTTGCTAACCCACCCTGTCGGTTCGATCGTTAACTGAATGAATTCTGCACCGGGCGACAGGGTGCGTTGCGGGGCGTGGTGGCAGTCCGCCACATCACCCCCCTACTAGTATTTGAGAATAAAATTAAACTAATTGTAAATATAAACAAACACAAAAAACAAAATTTAGGGAAAGCCTGCCTGGTACCGTTCAACAAATCGTGTGCGTCTGGTGCTTCTGCGAAGCGGTATTTCCTGTTGTTGCTGTGGTTGAGGACTATTATAGATTGGATGATCCTCAGTATGTTGATCATGTTGAGTCGTTGTTGTTTCTTGATATCTTGGAATTTGGATGGGTTGTTCCTCGCTTATCTGGTTCTCGCTAACGCCGTATGCTGGTTTCAAACGATCTATTGAAACGGTGACGTCGTGGCATAGTAATTAGGAATGACGCAATTGTAGCGCGAAGCATTGTCCCGAAAATACTCCAGAACTATTCAATAACGGTGACATCACGACGACTAACTACTGCAAATGTAGGTCCGTTTATTAGCATCAATGTGCATCTTTCTAGGAATGAGAAATTGAATAATTTCCAATCTCGATGATTCTCACATTTCTTGTTAATATCAAACTCAATCAAATTACGCTCCAGTAGGTTCCGATTGTCCTCGACTCTGCATGCGACTTTGGCACTACACTACTTTTATTTGGCACAAAGATTGTCTAGATTTTCAAGGATTGTATCGGTTTCTTAAACAATGGCGTTACTACTCTAATGTTCGACTTACCCCTGAGACGGCGGAAACAAGAATGCCGTCCCAGAGCCATGTCATTGCGCGGGAGGCTCAGCTCCCGGCGCAAGCGCCTTGCTAACCCACCCTGTCGGTTCGATCGTTAACTGAATGAATTCTGCACCGGGCGACAGGGTGCGTTGCGGGGCGTGGTGGCAGTCCGCCACACATCTATAGTATTCTGAATTAAAAGTGACGTTTTCTAGATTACAATTCGCAGATTTGAAAATCATGTGGTTCATTCATACTGAATTAATTTTCTTCTTTTCTGAAATATAATTTATTTATACTTTCTAAATTATTAATGATGGTCATATAATATTCACATTAAAAGCCGCAAAATTACATTGCAGTTACAATTTTTTCGAAGATTTTTCACAAACAATTGCCAAATTTAATTAAATTTTCACTGGATTAAATTCCAACCAAAAAATCAATAAAACCAGCAAAAACGCGAATGAAAAGATAACGAATTATACAATCAAAAAAACGCTTAAAAAACAAAAAATTAAAATCATTTCAATTTCTTTTAAACGATATTAATTTTGCATGTATTTTGATAACGTACGAAGGAAGAATTTCTAGGAATAAGGACATAAATGAGTTGATCGATTTTTAATGAACACTTTTTATAGTCTTTATGAAGGCTTTTAATTCTGAGTGAATTCATTTAATGCAAAGTGGATGCACGAAACGCCATCGTTTCGAAAGGAATGGCGACAGATTTCTGAGAATGTCCATCCACGTTTTATTGACTCACTTTTACGTGTTTCGTGTTGTCTGCAGATTGTAAATTTAATTTCGACATTCTCCATTCGTTTGTGATTATATTAAACATTTATTAATTTCCCTAACCAAAGAAAAAATTAAAATAAAATTGGATAGAATATATAAAAGAAAATTCATCAAATATTAAATAATGTGAATACAATGTAAGGTTTATTATTTAACAACGAATTATATGCATAATTTTAATTTATTATGTAACTGGTGTATTTTTTGTTGCGTGAGTACTAATTAATTTTTGGTAAATATGAGGACTTTTAAATTGTGTGATTTGTTGTGTTGTTGGTTGTCTAATTGCAAATCTTGTAATGTGTCATATTAATTAAAAAATAATTTTTATTGTTCAGAAAACTTTCTCAGTATTTTAGAATTGATGATGTTTTCAAATCTTGAAGATATTAAGATATGAAGCTGAAGATATTTATTTCCAGAGTCTTCCAGAAAATTTTTGTTACTACATTTTGTATTTTTTAAATTTTCCATTGCCACTTATATCACTGATTAAAGAAGTGGACAATTTTTCTCAATCTTTACACTTTCTTTCGTATTAATTCCAAAAAATAAATCTAAATGATCAAAGTTAAAGTATTAAATTTCCGACATCGTTTCAACTTGTATATCATTTTCTGCATCAATCATTCCATTTACGATGGGATTGAACAAATAAAAATTGATTTTTACATAAATCGTTTGCTTTTATGCTTCGAAATGAATCGCCGACCGAATGACTGGAAGGCGAAAAGAGTTGTTTACAACTTTTGGAGGTGGATGGAACGACGCCAGGGGCTGCGAACATGAGCGTGGGAATTCTGGATTTGCACGTTGCCGATAATATTCTATTATTGCACCTTTAGCACCTTTTGTTGCCACTTTGAACACCTTCCTCATGGCAAACACCCGCATCCACATTCACACACACCCACAAAGTATTTACCTTTCATTTCATTTATACCGGATGTCGCCATGTCTTCAGGTCCCCGGACGTCGATACAAGAAATGTGTGTTACAAAATAGGTCACTTTGGAAAAACACGTGTTGGGTGATTTTTCTTATTGAGAAACTACAAAAAGTTTGCATTCAAATTGCAAAATCAAGTTGCGAATTTTTATTGAAATCAAAAAAATAAATTTTTATTAGGCAACCAATAACGCACACTTTGCAATAAATGTTCATTCGGTTCCTTAAGAAACACATTTGACAATAAATCATTTTCCAGGAGTCTACAACAAAAAATCTGTCTAATGGCGTTAATGCAAGGACAACGAATTGAACTAGAAGACAGACGTAATTACATTATCAACAAATACTTAAACAATAAAAACGATGAAAATTGCAATGAGAAATACTTTTATGTCAGTGAAATCTTCCATAAGTATCTTCAGTCTGTCACTTTAGCAAATTCAAATTTTAAAATTGACATTTTTCAGTTATTCTTTCCGTTTTGCACGTCCACGACTCCAGGCGCCATCTACCCCCACTTCAGGACATCAACCACAACCAAAAATTAATATCAAATACCTAGAACTTCCATACCAATATTCTAGTAACGTGAATTATCATCAAGTAAACACGAAAAAGTCATCGAAATCGAAGAAGAAACGCCCCAAACTCGGATTAAAACCACCCAAGATTTTACCCATCAAGCACCACGAAGAAAAACAACATCGAATAATTCGAAGCAATGAAGATCACGAAAAAACCACACCACAAGAAGACGACTTGGCGGAGGAGGATGAAGAAGGAGAAGAAATACATCCGAACATAAATTATGACATAAACGATGTCGATTTCGATTTCGACGTGCTGCGCCTCATCATGCAGAGCGGCCAACACGCCGAAGACGCCATCGCCGACGGGCACCACCAGCACCAGGCTTCTTTGATTGCGCACGACGCTGATAATGGCGGCGGCAAATCGCGAAGACGTGCCGCTGCGTGCACCAATTGCCGAAACAACCACGTTCATGATAACAACAACAACAACAATGGCAATGGCGGCAATAAGGGCAAAAAGATTCGCTTCACGTTGTCGAAGCCGCAGAGTCCACGCACCGTGCAGGTAATTAGGGTGGACGTGACGTCGACGTCGGCGTCGAGTGCGCTCAAGAACAACGCGGACCATCGTCGTCGCCAACAAAGAGTAAAACAAGCCGATGGTCGATGCTATCGCGGCGAAGAACAAGATGGAGGCGGGAAGGAGCAGGACGAGGACGAGGAGGTGGTGGAGGAGGAGGATGTAGATGACGCTGTGAGCAGTGATGCGGAGGATGGCGTGCGTTTCCGGCGCGATTATGGGCTCGCTCGAGGGTGCAATTGCAGTCGAACGTTCGGGAATCGACGTGATAAGAGCAGCAAGCGACTTGATTTCGCTGTTTTGTGCAAGAAGTTAACCATCGGGTCGAAGCATTAATTGTTGTCTAATTGCTCCTTTTGCAATGCAAGATACATTTGAATTTATTTTTAATCTGAAATTTGCTGATAAGAGTGAAGATTGATGAAAAGTCGAAAAATATGATGGAAAAACAGGATAATTAGTTTAAATCTTCTCAGTTCCAATAGATGTCGTTAATTAATTAGTAAGGACACTATCATTGCTTGATAAATCATTTTTTCTTGGTAATTTCCGGTTGAAAATCTGGGTCAAATAAAATAAAAGTATTCTCCATATAATAATAAACTAAATATTGCCCAACTTGAATAATACAATGTTAATAAACAATATAACAAAAAATGAAGTGATTTTCTGGATGATTTTCCAAATGGTAACAAAACTTTAGCAAAATTTTCTGATTTCATTAATGATAGCTTAGAAAAATTCTATTATCTATAAAAAACATGTGATTAGTTCCTATCATAACAAATAGATGTCGATAGTTACATTTAATCAAATATTATCATGTAATATTATTTTTTATTTTTGCATTGCCATCCTAAATAATTGTCCTCCAATTATCGATAAATTAAATGTTGACAATTTAGTTATTATTTATTTAGTTATTATAAATTGTCTCAAAATAATTAACAAAATTACAAAAATCAGAGTTTTTATAATTTGTTAACATGTAATTTATACTTGAATTTTGCCAAATCTTATCAATACAAAATTAAAATAAATTGAATAATTAATAATCAATACGAAATTTCCTGATTGAATTAATAATAAAAAAATAGTCTGATCTCATTATTTCTTACTTAAAAAATCCTGATTTCTGCAGGATAAACAAAAAAAAATAGTATGAATTTTAAAAAAGAAATAACACTTAATCTTATATTTTTTGTTGTTATATTTTTCTTCTCCAAAATTCACTTTACTTTTATCTTATAATGAACAACTTTAAAAAATTAGTTGATATCATAATAAACAGATGTCGTTAGTTACATTTAATCAAAACCTTATCAATAAAAGACCGTAAATGATAAAGAATTTCCTCCTTCTTTCCTTACTTCTTCTTATTCTTCCTCCTTAGTCACTTTTCCAGCCATCTAGCAGCGGCATATGATGAGGTGCCCCAGTGACAAATCGTGTTGTGCAACTTGTTGCTGCGTCGCAGTGGCCTTTTTGCAAATTCGCGAAATCCGATAAAAATGATTTATGATAGCACTTTCCATTAGCGGGCGCGCAACGACGCAACATTCGCAAGTCCCCAGAATTTGTTGTCTGTCTACGTCTACGAGATGAGATGGAAAGTATAAGAACAAGAACAGGAAAGAAGAGAAGAGGAAGGCAAAGAAACAGCAAATGCAAAAGATCTATGCATATTGATTGTAACCGCATTATCGTTCGAAGAGACGATGAGCAGGAAAGATAAAGATAAAGATGGCAAAAGTTTTGCTCGAAGGATTCACTCAAGTTCATTCATTCATTCGTCTACGCGTGTTGTAAAATGGTAGATGGATTTTCTTGGGTTGTTGTTGAAGTTGGTTTTGGTGCTTGTTTGTTTGCGGGTGGTCCACAAAAAATAGTTGGTTGTGTTTTTGAAGATTTTCGATTTGGAAAGCTATTAAGTTTTTGTGATGTCATTAATTAGTATTTTTTCGATTATTTCTTAAAAAAATCTTAATTTTTTTCATTATATTAAAATTAAAATTATAATAGAGTAATATACAAATTTCATGAGTTTATAATCACATTTTGCAAATGAAATTTTATCATATTGAAAATTAAACGAGAAAATCCAAAATTGTTACCACAATTTCTGATATGTAATGTCAAATGTGATAAAATCATGATAATCTTGTTTGAGTTTACCATTTATTTTAAAAGTTAAGCCACTTTTAAAGACCAAAATATTGTACTGACACTACTGTATACAAATATCAGACAAATTATAACAGCAAAATTCAGGAATATAATGGATCTGTTACGATATTCTACCAAAATATCATGATTTCTTCAAATCCCTTTCACATAAAATGCAGTCGAGTAGAAGATTAAACAATCTATTTACAAAACTGTAATAAATTTATGTTTAAAATTTTGCACATTATGTAGTTGTAAAATGTTTTAAAGATATGTAAAATTATATTGAATTGACTTGGAAACCTGCCAATTTTATAATGAATCTGGTTGTTAATTTTGAAAGTGAACTAACTCCATTTTTCGTAAGAAAAGTTATATTACTATATTATTAACAATTGTCATTATTTTAATAAGAACTATAATTTAACACCCTTACATACACTGAAAAAATATGATTCATTAATATCCTATATGTTTATTTTTAAATTCACTGAAATGCAAAACCTTAGAAAATTCGATAAGAAAAAATGGATTTAGATCAATTTCATTTTTCCCACTTGTAGAATAAAGTACATCATTAATCTGTGGATAATATTCAATTTTTGTCACTAATGGCCCAAATTGAAAATACTAGAACTCATCCTCCAGTATGAGAAAAAAAATTTACTTCACTCGTGAAATAATATACGTTAAAACATCAAAAATATCGCGACCTAATAAAGAACCAACTGTTGCACATCCCATAATGATAAAAGCGCAGCGATTGCACGCGCTTGCAACAAAAAGCAAATACATCACCACCACCACCACCGCCGCCATCATCATCATCATCATCTTCATCAACAAGAACATCATCATGATCATCACCAGCATCATCATCATCATCATCGTTGGTTGGCGTGGTGCATGCGGCAAGCTGCGCTATGAGAACGACCTTGGCAGCGATTGCAGGCGAAATGCCAAAACGATGACGACGTCGCCGCCGCCGCCGTTCGCCAGACGCGCGGCCACGTCTTGAGTAATTTGGCGAACGAATTGCGAACTGGCCGCACAAAGAATCGCATCTGCGAGCGGCAATATAACAAGAAAGAACGAGCGCACTGGATGGCGCGTTATTTCTGGAATGCGTCAATCGGAAATCGCCAAATTGCCAACCTGAGCAACGTTCGTTTTCTACGTACGTGCGAGTGTCGGGTCAATAAATCCTTAATTGATTTATTTATTGTTTATTTTATCGGTTTTTAATCGCCTTTGTTCCTTTCATTCATATAATTTTTAAACATTATTGTCCACAAGCCAAATACATAGGACTTTATAAGTAAGAGAAATTATTGTTTTTTGTCACTTACGATTTAATTGGATGACCACCTGCAAAATTGGGTTCAGAAACCATGAATTAAATTTTCTCAAATTTTCTCAAAGATAAAATGACCATCCAGTTATAAAATTATTCAGCCCCGAAAGATCTAAATGTGAACACTCATATAAAGTGAAAAAGGATTCAAAATCAGTGGATCAAATGAGATATGGTTCAATGAAAAACGTATGCTATTTCTCCAAGAAGTTATTTCTAAAATTTCAAAAAATTAAATTTTCTTATCAAATTCAAGAACATAAGAATAACCATTACAATTTACTTGTTCATAACTTCAAACATAGCTATAACTAAAATATAACTTCAAATATCAAATATCAATGTCAATGTTGAAATATTTAAACAAAATAATAAACTTAAATAATATACTACTTAATTAATTAATGTTGCACAAAATATCATTAACTTTAAACTCATTTCTTAATTAAATTGGTTATAATTTTGTTTCAATACAAATTGTACAAGATGCTCAAAATATCCTGGAGACTCAAGTGAACGAATTGCACAGTAACCCAAAAACACAATATTTCATAATTTAAGTTTCAGATACTTTTTAAAATCAAATTGTAGTTATTAAAATTGCAAAAAAAACACTAAATAAATATCGTTGAAATAAACCAAAAATGTATTAGAGATTGACATAAGAAAATATGATGAATTAATTACCATCTAAGAATATTTTGTTTTGCAATTATTACTTCAGACCTGTAGGAAAATTGTTACAGCAAACATTTGAAACTTCTACACTTTAATTCAGAATAATTCAGAAAACAACAATTAAATTTCAGAAAAAAAAGAAGTTGTAATTCAGACTGAAATTTAAAAAATATGAAATAAAATTCCAATCTTTAATTGTAATCCAAAAAATGCCAAATTTAATTCATAAATGTAATCCTTATTCAAGTAATAATTGAAACATTAAAAATTACAAAAAGCTGAGTATATATTACCATCATAAACTCAAAATATAATGGAGACTTATATGAGTGGATAGGAAAGTAACCCGAAACTAGATTATTAGATATTTATTATATTTATTATGAATTCAAATCTATGAATTGTAATCTAAAAAATGCCAAATTTAAGTCATAATGTTATAAATGTAATTTCGATTCATAAAATATACATGAAACATTAAAAATTACAAAAAACTGAGTTGATATTACCATAAACTCAAAATATGATGGAGACTTCTGTGAGTGAATAGGAAAGTAACCCAAAACTTGAAAATAATACTGAATGAATTTTGATTGAATTTCTTAATTAGAATTTCTAGTATCCTTGATGAATTGATGACAATCTGAAAACACTTTGTTTTGGAATTATTATTCCAGAATTGCATGAAACCTTTTAAATAGTTTTAAAATGTTTATCAGTTGTTATTCCAAAAACATCAATTAAATTTCACAAAATTATCCTATTAAATTGAGAAAATACTAAATGAATTAAAAATTTGTGAATTGTAATTAAACCAGAAAATTTTGAATTTCTTGCCCTAATAATTTATTTATTTTTTTTGTTTTTCCTCACTAGTAATAATTAACAACTTTAATGACTACAAAAACAACTATTTTCCTTAACTAATTAATCCCTAAAGAAAATATTTACCCAACACTTACATACAATTAGCCTCTTACAAGTTTAATTAGATTTTTTTATTTTCCAACCACCCTCTTGAACAACTTCATTCTCCTTCATTCTCTCCAGAATCCAGGAATACTCTTCCCGAATGTTGGTCCTGCTCGAACGTGCGCATTCGACAAGAAACGGACGAAATTTTATGAATGAACTTTACCCAACTCATTCAAGCCACGATGCACCAACAACGAAATGAACCAACCTTCCGACGACGACGACGTCCAAAACGAAGAAAAAGGATAACCTGGATACCAAGTACAAAACGACACCAATGAGACCACCAACAAGGATGAATAAAACCTTCCTCAAGACAAGACAGACAAAGAAGATGTGATAATAAGAAAACACCAAGGCGAACCACCAAGACGAAACGGGAGAAAGAAGGCGAAGAAGTTGAATGAGAAGGAAGAAGATCAAGAAGAGTCATTAATTTGTGTGTTGCTGGACGGCATTCGCGCGGGCTCGCAGTTTTATCCCATTTGCTCCGCAGAACGACAGGGACTCCTCGGGCGGGTTGCGGGTCTGGAGGGCTTCCAAGTGTGCCGAAACCATCCTTATGCGGGCGTATTTGAAGTTTGTTCGGTCGGTGTGGGTTTGTTGCTCCCGCTGCTGGCGTAACAGGTTGCTCTCAAGATGCTCTCGGGAAGACGTTCGCATTGAAAACCGCAAGTCGCAACGAAAACTCTTATAAATGCCCCACTTAGACAAACAACCCGACAGGAGTCGGGCATCCCGCAACCGTCTGGGAAGGAACACGGGAATGGAATCTATGAATGAGTCTCTTATGGGATCGGGTGGATCCAGTCGAGTGCAATGCCAAGGACATTATCATCCAGGACCACCTACAGTTTTATTATTTTTGTTTTTTTGCTTTCAGATTGATTCTAAATGAAGAGTGTATAAAATTCTTTCGTTTAAAGATTCACTGATTAAATCTATATTTATATCTATATCTATATCTATATAATATCTATATATTTATATCTATATTATATCTATATTTATATCTTGAGATTTCCTGTTTTGGTTCTATCAATTAAAATTTCAAACAATTTCTTTCAAGTAATCGATGACAATCCAGTTATAGAATTACTAGATCACGGAGATAAAGAATTGGATAGTACTAACAATCAAAAAGGACTCAATGATGAACCCAAAATAACTCAATGAAACTAAAAATAACTTGTTTCTTCAAAATAAACTGGATACAAAATTTATCCTTTTATATTTGGTTCTTTTTCGTCAAAATGTTCAATACCGAACCATTTGCAAATGAAAATTAATGTTATTATTATTTATTTTTGTTATAAGTTGTAATATCATTACAAAATTAACATGAAAAGCTTTAATGCAGAAAATTATAAATCATTGTTTTGAATAACTAAAGAAAATCCTTTTTTCATTGCGAAATTAAAGGCTTTCTTTTAACACTCTAACACACAGTTATAGAATTATTACGTCCCGAAAGACCACAAGATGAACCCTCAAAATTCCAGTCATAAAGGACTCAAATTCAGTGGATCGAATGTAATATCTCCAGTAATAATTGATTTATATACAATTATGAACCAAAAAATGGCTCAAGAAATTATTCTTAAAATTTCAAAGAAACAAATTTTCTTATTAAACTCAAAATCACAAGAAAAATTTCCTTTTTTAGAATTTCAAATATCGACCTTCATGAAAGTTAAATATCTAAAGAAAATAATGAACATAAATAACATACTAACAAATTAATTAATTCATTTATTCATTCCAAAAAATCTAATGTTGTTTATCATATCTTAAACATTAAAAACTCATTATATAATTATATTTGTTATTATTTTGTCTGCATGTCTAAAATTTCATAAAATCATTCAGAAATTAAAAACTAAATTACGTCTTTTGTTTGATCTTCTGATAAACATAAACATATGATTTCAACCCCCAAAATCTGAAAGTTTTGTTATTAGTTTGAACATTGATTGATATAAACACCTTGTTATTGGATTCATTTAATTACTAATTCACGATGAAAAATTCGTTTAAAATTATTATAATTTAAATAGGTCAACTACATATTTTGCCTGACAATTAATTTACAAAACAAAAATGAACTAAAGGATAATGGACAACATTGTTGGTTGCTCTTGTTGGATGTACTTTCATTTTCTGCACTCCATATTTCTTGTATATTTTGCCATTCTATGACATTGTACTCCTCTGTCTCTCTGTTTTTTTTGCATCCAGTTTTATCATGCGGTGAAAATCTGGATGTGTAAATGAAGAAGGGTTGAATGAACACAAAACATTGCTGGCGTCCATGCTTTATTAATTTATATGCCTTTTAACTCATTTTCTGTGTTAATCCAATATAAAGTCCGTCCAAAAGTAAATGACACGTATTAAGCTGGTAAATTATATTATAAGTGTGAGAAATACGAAATTATAATCGTATGATGTACCAACAAATCTTACAAGTAAATGAAGTTGTACAATGTAATTTTCACTTGTGTGATTAAAGGAAAATCTTTAAATTTTGCTTGATAGGATAGCAAATATTTGTATTTGTAATCATATTTTGGTTAACAACAAATTATTTCAGAAAGTGTAAACTGCTTTAGTAACAAGTGAAATAAAAATTTTCCCTCACTTATTTTCAATCCATTTCAATCTCTAGTAATTAATTTAGAAATTCCTAAAATTATATGCTAAAAAAATAAATTTAATATATTATTTATTCTTCATTTTGTGATTCAAATATTTTTTATCAACCATTATATTCGGACCATCCATTTTATTTCTGTTTTTTTGTTTTATAACAGGTGAAATACGTGAATTGTGCGTGTTAATGTTAAAAAACGCGTAAATTTAGAAATTACAACTCCCACAATGTGAATGCAGGAAATGCATGATTATATTAAGGTTCATTATGGATTCTCACATTCCAGGATTTCAAGGGTAAATTTCCGGTTCACCAAATAAAAAAAGTAGAGGTCAAGATTTATCAACACCTTACGAAATAGAAAAAAAAATTATAAACATTTTAAAAATATTATTAAAAAGTTAGTTAAACCCAAAACTTTAATTTTACAAATTGTTGGTATACAAAATTCTTCGGTTTGGAACTGAATCTTGGGTTTACGCACGATCAAACATATTAACTAAATCGATATTGAAAATCAATAACTGACATCGCCATCAATAGATAACGTGAAGCATATGTGCAAAAAAACGAAAACCAAATATGAAAAAATAAGAAGTTATTAAATAAGAAGAGCAGTAAGTCGGTGTGAAAGGAAAAGTGGGGAAAAGTTGGCGAAGCGAGCATAAAGTGCGCGTAATAGTGTGCTAAATGTTATTATGCGTTCGAGATCGCAAATGGGAGCAGGCAGCTGTCCCATTGAGTCACTCATTCGGCCAGTTAGTGGCTTCATTTTTCGCAAACTTGGTGTTGCATCTTCAAAATGAGACGCGGTTAGAAGAGTGGGAAAATTCGATATAAAATGCCGTTAAATGCGAAATTTATTATTGTTGTCGAAAAATTGTTTGGTCGCATATAAAATAAGAGGATAATCAAATTATTAAATTTATTTTTTTTGCAATATATTTAAATTTTAACAAAATTTCCCCAAAATAATTTCCAACTTTTAAAAACAGCATTAAAGACACAAAACAAATTAAGAACTTTAATGTTTTTGAAATAATTTTATTAACAAAAGAGAATATATAGGACGATGATATTTTCAGTGTTGGCAAAAAATTCGCAATTCAAAAAATTTAGAGGTTTCCATGCGAAATTCGTCACCCTAATTCAAATCCCTATTTTATTGCTCTTCTTCTTCTCCTTCTTCCTTTGAAGATACCTTCAAATTGAGGGTAAAGCATTGATGCATTCTTTACAGAAATTTGCACAATTTATGGATGGACAGCACAATTACATGCGGATATTAGGAGGGATTTAAAATCATGTAAATCATCGACTTTCTAACAAGAAAAGTAACTAAATTTAGCTTGGACTAAACCAAAAAAAATTGGTAAAACCCAAGAGTAAATTCCTCTTAGTTCAGAATTGAGAGCAATAAGTCAAAAACTAGGGCACAATATTTGGGAAGGATTATATGCGCAAATTTTGAGGTCAAAAAAATGACCTTACAATCTTTTGAATATGAACCAGGGTTTTAACCGTAACTGATGGAGAAATATAAATAAACTGTCATCATTTTTTTCTAATAAGATGAGTTTTTCTTGCAATTCCGAACATTTTTGTTCCTCTGGTGAAAAAATCTTGAGAGACAAAAATCTTTCTTAGATTCAAAATTTTATGTTTATCCCATTACCCAAATTACTGGGTTTAAAAACCATGATACTATAAAACTATGATAATACTTATAAATACTTATAAAACAAAACATTATTTGGAATGCAAATAATGAAAGTATTCTTGTATTATAAACTTTTGATACATAAGTTAAAGAGAATATTAATAAGACTTCACAGAAAATTAAAGATTATTTATTCTCACAAATGAAAAGTAATTAAAAAAGCCGAATAATGAAATTATTTATTTCCAATATACGAAAGTTTCTTGGCCAAAATCAAAAACTACATTTTACCCAAAATTCCAAAAAAAGTCTTCTTCCTTTTTTCCTGCCTTTTGACTTTTGTTGTATCCCAATGTCCACAACTGACCACAAAAAATCATAACCGTAACCGATACACAATACCAACAAAACCTTCGAAAAAAATAACTGGTCATTTTTTGCATATTGTATAAAAATCCCCCTTAAATTTCTGTTCACTTCATTTCAATCATTACGGTTCGATTTCATTGAATCTACTTTTTTATATCCACTTCGAAAAAAAAAACTGAATAAATGGAGGAAAGAACTGTAACACGAAGATGTCACAATGCCTAGAGGAGGAATTTACTGGCTATTAGATCTAATGGGTAGGAAATATATTGAGTTACCATTCAATTTATCGACGGAATCGTTGCAAGCGTGAGAAATTGGAGCGCGTGCATCGAGAAAAGAGCAATTTTGCAATTTTTCATTGCCAAACCGTTGACGTTTTCGTCAGTCTTTGAATGATAATGCATTTTTCTCTTCTTCTTTTAACTGAATGCATTTTATGCAATTAGTGCTGAATTAAAATTAAAGGAAGAAGTTTTATTGAAATTTTACTATTTCGTTTTATAATTAGAGATAATTTAAATTTTTTCTTCCAAAACATTTTTTATTTTTATTTCAAAATGAAATAAGACAATATCTGTTTAAAAATCAGCAAGGATTATGACTAACATTGCAGAAAAATTATTAAAATATTTTTTTTTTACATATTGAATCTTTGAACAAATATAGAAAACATTTTTTCCAGATTTTAAAGTTGTAAATAAATTCGAATACAAAGTTTTATGAAATAGGAAATACCAATCTTGTATTTTGGAATTTCAATTTTGCATTTTGATGATTTTTAATTAATTTTTTATCATTAATCAGAAATTTTGAAATACACATTACAGTTTGCTTTAATTTGGTAAAAATCACTATCCTATCTTTAATTTGCAATTATTTTTACTATATTTTTGCAAACTTCGCCTTCAAGACCTGATAAGTAATTACACAACAAATTATTGTCTACTGAATCATCAACTTTATTTTAAATCCATTAATTGTTACGATAAAAAATTCGCAATCAATTTTCGTTTACAAATATTCCCAATATCCCAACATCAATTTTTCATTATGACACCAGGTTTGCGTTTAGCTTCCATTGACAGGTGAAACGTTCATGGGACATGAAACGAGTTCATTGCGCATTCGATTGATGGCACCTTGGACAGACCCTACAATCAACCGGCCAATCAATCAATCCTCGATTTGTCATTATATTCGATTGGAGCGACTGTTTCGTCAGAACCGGTGTCAGCCAAACGTCCAATATTTCCGAATCATTTACACGCGAGTCGGACATGCAATAAACAATGAATTATGAATGCATCATACTGGATTCATACATTATCGTTGACAACTGAAGACTTTGTATCGTTGATTACTTGATATGAAGCTTAACAAAACGACCAATAACAGTCTGAAAAAAATTGCTTAGGATTTTTACTAATGAGGGTTCAACCAGAGTTTGTTCATATTTTGGACATCTTCTGAAAAATTTTTGCAATTTTGTTTTGTAATTTAACAATGAGAAATCATTTATCATTTAGCTTTTACCAAAATCGTTATTACTGCAAATTAATTTTTTAACACAGAACAAAATGTATATTTATAGACTTTAATCTTTTATCATCATTAATAATCAAAATGTATAAAAGGAACATTTTTGAATATCTTCATGAAAAGAAGTTGGCAATGATTTCTCGAATATTTTTTGAAAATTGTAGATGGCACTACTCCACCGAAAACTTCTTGGTGAAAAATTATCTCAGAATTTTAAATCAAGTTTTGCTATCCTAGAAAATAACTCCAGCATTTTATCAGTTCAAAATTTCCAAATCAAAAATTGTACTTTTGATCCTTTTGATATATGAATTTGTAACTTTGAAAGAAGAGCTCAGTAAACCTCAATAGTTAATTACGTTTGATTAATAGCTGCGTTCGGCGATGTTAATTAAGCAGAAATCTCTTGGAATTCTTTCTGGCACGTCGATGATGTTGGCGGTGGTGGCAAAAATGCGAGACATGTAATTATAAAGCCATTGGCGCCGTACTTTGTTGATTTTTTGATCGTATTTTCCATTTGTTGCTATCTATAATTGTGTTCCGCTTGTTTGGACATCTTCAAGATGAGTTATTTCTGCGAACTGCATTGCATGCTCATCTTCGAACGTCAAAGTTCTTCATCATCATTTGCATTATCTTCTGAATGATAGTATAAAATAATATTAAAAAATCTTGTTTTGTAATATGAAATAATTTGTATTAATCATACGAAATACATTCAATAAAATTGTTTATGTTTTGTTTTTTTTTTCCATAATTTATGATTTGAAATTTTGCTAATTTAATATTACGATAAAAAATGATTTATTCAAATTTTCAATTGGTATATGATAATCCTGTAAAATTAGTTTAATTGGAAAGTACATATTTGTGATATTTTGGTAATTTAAATTTTGATTTATTCAAATATTTGATTCTTAAAGTAGTAATCTCTTCAGATTTGTTAATTATAGTTATACTTTTAAAAACAAAACAAACAATTAGGAAGTTTTGGAAATTTCTGGAATTCAGTTCAACTTTTCAGAATCCTTCAGTTGCATTTATTTATTTTTATTTTTCTGAAAAATTTCCTTAAACTATATAACATATTGTTAACTGTTGAATTGAAATGAAATAAGTGCTAGAAATATACTTCTAGAATGCATTGGAATGTTCCAAATTAACATAATGAATGAGAGAAATTTCTCAAGCTTCAAGAAATCAACGAAAAAAATCGTTTTCAATTAGGGGCGGATATCAGAAAATTTATGGATTGCCTATGGTTTTAAAATACAGTAATACCTAACCAATTAATTACCTTTCACATCTTTTCTACCTGAAAGTATTTGTCCAACTATTTCTAAATATGCAAAAGATTCATTGCATTTGATTCTTTATTAAATTTATTATTTGGGCTTTACTGTATACTGACTTAGATTATTTTAATGAATAATAAACGAGTAAAAAAACAAGAAAACCTGTTCGTAAGGTGTTGGTTTGGGGGTTGAATCAGGTGAGAGGGTAGTTGATTGAAGAAAAGTCCCGTTATAATCGTTGAATTTTAAACGTTTTTTTTTTCTTTCACTTGATCTCTCTCTTTTTAAAAAGTATACAATATCCGAATAGGAATTCTTCATATGTGAAAGTAGAAGAGAGGAAGATTTGTTTGATAGTGTAGAAATTTCGGGATTCATCAAGTTCGAAATTAAATCCGAAATGCGTTTCTTCTACCTGAAAAATGCTCGGGTTATTTTTTCTTTTTCACTTCTTCAAAAGAGAAACAAAGTGAGACAATAAAAAGGATTTCTTTTTTAAATTTCTTCTTAATTATTTCATTACAATAATTTTAAATTTGTATCTTTCATTGTTTTCAATAGCTTGGATCTACATTTTAGACAATTTCCAAAAAAAGTTCAAAAAACAATTTAAAATGTCAATAATATCTCATTTCTAAGGTAAATTTTGATGTACTTATTTATTATAATTAACTGATACGTTTTTAATTAATTTTTTTCTAGTTTAGTCAATGACATTGATTTATTTTGGATACATTGCAAAAATCTGACGAAATTCGAAAATTAATTGGAACAATAGCAATTATATCAACTTTCTATGATTATTTGATAATTCCAAGAAAATTACATCAAGAATTTCCTTCTATAATTTTTGCTACAAATGCTAAGCAAAATTTATAAAACAAACATGTTTAAATGTTATAAATGTTAATTATAATTAATTAACGAATTATTTCTGCAAGAAACTGATTAGTGCAATTATTTATTTTTTCCCTTTCACCAAAAAAACTCCTGAATTTATTTATTTTTTAAATTATAACTTCAAGATGTGTAGATATCGCAAAAAATTAGTTTTCAAAAAAAGTTTGGCGACAATTTGATAATCAGTTTCAAGATCATTTTTCAATTGCTATCAGTAAAAGAAAAAACGTTATCAAATAAATAAATGTTATCGATTT
The DNA here is from genome assembly GCA_030264555.1 of Aleochara sp. GC000083. NCBI lineage: Eukaryota > Metazoa > Arthropoda > Insecta > Coleoptera > Staphylinidae > Aleochara > Aleochara sp. GC000083. Next base: position 27,259 of record JARJDZ010001771.1, read on the forward strand.
GTTTTAATAGTTAGAACTTCTTTTTCAAACTAAATCTTCATATATTTATTTTAGTTTCCTAGAGAGAACGAACAAAATTTGCACATGAATTTACAATGTTGTCATAGACCAGCTGTAATTGTCCGCACACAATTCACGCATATCTTCATATTTCCATCTCTCATTTATTACACCTGCATAGATAATTTCGAAAATTCCGAAAAACATCTCCCCATCCCTGTCCAACACCCATCCGGCCATCTCTCTTGGACGCATAACGCATCGAAAAGCGCCTTATTGTTTGCTGTGCCCCATCATCCATGGTGCCATCATTCTGCAGCAACAGCAGCAGTAATATACAACCCTCGAGCAGTTCCACCAAAAGCTGAGCTGATCCGACTAAAGTTTCTCTGTGCAGCATTCGCCATACTCGGCATACCTTCACCATTGAGTGCTGGAAACTCTGCAGCTTGAGTCTTCTTGAGCTTCTTGAGCTTGAGTCATTTGAAGGTCAGGCATGCGCTACAGGGTGGAAAATACTAGCCGAACCAAAAACATCCGTCATGTGACTTAAGCTCTAAGTTTGGAAATGTTCGAAACGATTCGATTTGAAGCAAGAATTACTCAGAAATTGCAAATTAAGATTTCTGGAAGAGGGTGATCAAAATCAGGGAGTTTTGATTTTCGGGAATAATGCTGAATTAAAGAGGAAAATTGGTGAAAATGAGTTAAGTCGGAGGTGGATTTTGCTTTTGGAAATTCAAGTGAGGGAAATTTTTGGGTCGAATAGTAGCGAGAAACTTGAAATCTGGTTTTATTTTCTTCTCTATTGTTGTCGATTTTCCTTGTTCTTCTTCTTCGTGAGTTTCAGCAATTTTGAAATTTTGTACAGCTTCAACATCAGAGAAGCGAGATTTCACAATCTGGATGCAAAATTCGGAAATCAATATTGACGATTGACTTTTCGGCTTATGATCCATACAAGAAGTAGATTCATGCATGACGCATGACTTGATGTCATTGCCATCGCGCGAAGAGATGTGCAAAAATGTAATGCAAGTATTGGCATGACTACTTGCTGCACATTTCTATTCAGTGTCCATCCGCGCTCATCCAGCATCCAACATTTAGGCATGGACCCTCTGGAATTCTGGGAATAACTCCCCCGGATGAGATCGAGTCCGTGGGGAGGCCGTCGATGGCTGAAATCTCTATTGCCTGGATCGAATTTCAATTCAATTCGGCCAGAAAAATGCACTGCAACATTTTCATGCATAGATTCATGACTCTTCTTCATCTTCTTCTTCTTGTGTTTTTTCCCCGGTCTCGCATTTGTACCGACTTTTGTTTTGGTTGCGTTGGCCAAAAAGTCGAGGACCTGAGAGCAAAATTTGATTAAATGCAAACCGGCGTCCAAGAAGATATGTGATATGACATGAGATGTACGCTGGGCACGATGATGATGGAGGACCAGCCACGTTTTCGACATCATGGGCCATCATCTGGTGCCGCAATGTCCACGTCCAGATCGACGACGCCATGCAAGCAAGATGTATTGTTCTTCATCTTCTTCTTCTTCTTCTGCGGACCCAGCATTCGGTGGACTTCACTGACGACCACGAAATGGCAGGTGAACTCTTGCGAAAAAAGAACCTATAATTAGAAAAATGAAAAGGTACCACTCACACATGGGGGGGAAATACGCGGAGAAATCAAATGTGAAGATTCGGAAATCGAGATAAAAAAAGAAACGAAGAAGTTGGATGATGATAAATCTGTAATAGTTGTAATGGTCACTAATTTTCCAACAAAATGTTTTTGAGTTTCATAAATTTAGCACCAAATATCAAAATTATGCATCTTCAAAACTTGTGAAAAAACTGTTTAAAATTTCAAGCATAATAATTATTATCGAAATCTGTAACCAAGAATATAATTGGAAAAAAATGAATTTTATGATTGATCGAAAATTTCTTTTTATTTTAATGAGAATTCTTTTCTTGTTTTTTTTTCTGTGAGATCTTTTAAACGAAAATTAGTTCCGCAAAAATGTGATAATTCAATCATCTGAAATCAAAAATATTTTGCAATAATGAACTCTTTCTCAGTATCAATAGCCAAGTATAATTAGAAAAAATGAATTTTGTGACTAATTGAATAATCGAAAATTTATAATTTTTTTGATTGAGGAATTATTTCTTGGTTTTCTTTTTGTGAACCTTTTGGAGAAGAACTGTTTACCCAAAAATGTGATAATACTAACTTCTGAAACCAAAGATAATCATAAATAATGAACTCCTTCTCATTAATCGAATAATCGAAAATTTCTAATTATTTTAAATGAGAAATGATTTCTTTGTTTTCTTTTCATTGGGAACCTTTCGAAAAAAAGAACAAAAATTCAAAATAAAATGACAAAAATGAACTCTTTCTCACTAATCTGAAAATTGCTTCAATTGCCAAAATAAACAACTAAAGAAATCAAAGAATTTCTTAGAATTGAAAGCAAATTACATCTTATTCTT
>JARJDZ010001774.1:0-20031 GCA_030264555.1 Aleochara sp. GC000083
AGAACCAGGCGTGTATCAACAACAAGTGTCAAGATCCTTGTCAGACTGGAACAGTGACATGTGGTACCTGTGCCACATGCAGTGTGAGGAACCATGTGGGACAGTGCAGTTGTCCATCAAACTTCCTAGGCAATCCTCTTGTATCATGTATCAAACCAGCAACCAGATGTGATGGTAATTGTGACTGCGATGAAATTGGTTATTGTATTAAGTCCTGTACCAATGAGGGTGATTGCGCGTGTGGCGAGGCTTGCTACAAAGGAAAATGTCGTTCCAAGTGTTCTTCGTTGAATGCATGCGCCCAGGGTCAAGTATGTGAACGTGGAGTGTGTCTTCCAGGATGTAAAGGAAATTCAGATTGTGCAAGTGCAGAATCATGCATTGAACGAAAATGTCAGGATCCTTGCAAGGTATCAAATCCTTGTGGACGTAACGCCCTCTGTAGTGTTGCGGACCATCGAACCATATGTCTATGTCCTGATGGTTTCCATGGGGAGCCTACAAGAAGTTGCACACCATACGAATGCGAAACTGATGATGATTGTGAAAGTAATAAGCAATGCAGTATTGATAAATCCTGCAAAAATCCATGTTTGGTCAATAAGGCTTGTGGTACCAATGCTCAATGTCGGGTTGTGGACAAAAAGGCTCAATGTTCGTGTCCTCCGGGATACTTCGGCAATGCCTTAGTTGAATGTAAGCAGAGTGGAGCTGAGGAATGTCTGAAGAACCCATGTGGAGATAATGCGAAATGTAGAGATGTTGCTGGAGGCTTCGAATGCACCTGTGCCAACGAATGCATCGGAGATCCTTACAGAGGAGGTTGTGTCTGTGAAGCACGTTTGGTCAATTTGTGTAGTAAAAAACGATGTGGGACTAATGCCCAATGTAAAATTGTCAATGGAAAAACAGCGCAATGTTTCTGTCCTGCTGACCATCCTTCAGGCGACCCTACAATTGAATGTAAGTGATCACCAGGTTTGTTTCAAAAATGGTAACCTATAGTTGGGTTTTCTTCCTTCAGGTACCGCTGAACGTGGGGTTGTTGACTGTCGAACTGTTGAATGTGGTAAGAACGCCGAGTGCATACGGGAGCAGGCATTCTTTGTTTGTAGATGTTTGCCAGGCACATCCGGCCGACCGGAAATCGAATGCAACCATGGTGAGTAGCCTTCATATTGTACAACTAACACAAACAGATACACTGAAGTCGCATCTGAGGAGTTTGTCATTCATGTGCAACTCGTGATGTACAAATTTCGTACTGCACGCAGTCGACTCCGTAGCGAATGTAAAAATTCTGAAGTGTAATTACTGTACATAGCTCTCTCCAGTAGCACACAGAACACACACGCCATATTCATTCATTTCGGCTCGATTATGTCTGAATATGTGGAATGTACACTTCAAAGTTCCAATCTGTCACTGAACATATTCTCCTCACATCCACATATAACTCATAATTGTCTATTTAGTATTTAGTAGTAACATGCACTAGCATTTGCAGGCGGTGAGCGCCTCCTACCTGCAGATGGTATTGTAGTGTTATTGGGCAAAAGTCAGATTGGGAACTGTGAAAGGAGCATTCTCACACTGTGTTTTGTGTAATTAGTCCTTGTTTGGGCCGTTTTTTTTGTAAATGCTTGTACATACTGCCGCTTTTGGCCGGTGTTTCGAACTGATGGTATTGTTCCTATTTATTTGGTTTTATTGTACATTTCTTTTTCACTCTATAGATTCTATCAATATCTTATTGTCACTAGCAAGCATGTGAAAAAGAGTTGATATTATTGTTTTTTATGTTTTTTTGTTGTTGTTGTATTGTGAGATAATTTCCTTTCACGGTTCTTACACGAATGCTTTTCTATTTCTTGCTCATGTTCCCCTGATGTCCCCCATAGACATGGAATGTAACAGTGACCTAGAATGCCCGAACGAGAAGGCATGCATCAACTCGCAATGCATTGATCCGTGCAGCTTGAGGGGCGCGTGCGGGCTGAACGCCATTTGCAAGACGGTCCTCCACCGACCGAGGTGCTCGTGCCCCCAATGCCACATTGGGATGGCGCACACCGCCTGCCATCCGGATCCGAAGTGTCAGAATGATGCGCAGACGAGGCCCGTGGCGGAGGTGTCCTGCCGCGGCGACGCCGACTGCCCGAACACGCTCGCATGCAATGCGCGTGCGAATGAATGCTATAACCCGTGCAAGAATCCGGCGTTCAAATGCAGCGTGAACAAGAAGTGCGAGGTGCACAACCACCGGACGACGTGCGTGTGCAAGAACGGCTTCGTCGTGAACGAGCACGGCGAGCTGGCGTGCGCCCCCGACAATCTCGAGTGCACCCTGAGTGGTCAGTGCACGTCGAATGCGGCGTGCATCGAGGGCCGCTGCCAGAACCCGTGCGCGCGGTCGCCGTGCGCCCCCGACAAGGCGTGCGAGGTGCTTAACCATCAGCCCATTTGCATTTGTATGAAAGACTGCCATCCATCGCTGTCGATTTGCCTAAGAGACAGCGGCTGCCCGCCTGCGCAAGCATGTAGAGCTTATCAGTGCGAAGACCCTTGCGCCACTGCCCAATGTCCAGCCGACACTCCTTGCTATGTCGAAGATCATAAAGCGATCTGCAAATTTTGCCCTAGCGGATTTGTCTCAGACCCAAAGTATGGATGCCTCAAAGGTAAACAAAACCACCGACGACGCAAGCGACCTTCTTTGCTTGCGTGTGTTTCATATAGATTTACACTTTCATTTTTTGTTTGCTACGTGAATTCTACAAAGTCAACCTGCTCTCATTTCAATCTAGTCACTAATAGTGTTTTGTTTTTTTAATTGTACATATACCTAGTTTAATGCTCTTTCAAGTTTGTACATATTGTATTTATTCTACTTTCTTCGCAGCTGACAATTCAAGTCGGAACTTGTGCAGAACGGATGAAGACTGCGCTGTGGCTCACACATGCGTAAAAGGCGTTTGTGCTGATCTTTGTGCCACCGTATGTGGCAAAGCAGCAATATGCCAGCCTGTGAAGCACTCGGTCACTTGCCATTGTCCTGTTGGATACGAGGGCAACGCGTCCATTGAATGCTTCCCGCAGACCTTCAATCTTCCTGAGACCACCCTCACCCCGTTGACAATTTTGCCTCTAGAAACCCAATCCACTCCAGCGAGTCCGAAATCCTTGAGCTGTGGTTCCAACACCCACTGTTCAAATCTTACCAGTTGTATTAACAACGAATGTGTCAATCCTTGCCATCATTACAAACCCTGCCCCGAGAGCGTTGAATGTGACGTGATTGCCCATTCAATGATATGCAAGTGTCCGCTATACGAGAAACGTATTCCTGGGTGTAAAATCTTCCCAGGTAATTTGGCATTTTGAATTAAGAATGGAGGCTGCCAGTGCGAAACGCATGATATCGTCTACAATATGGTGACCATCTAACTTGGTCGCTTTAAGGTCCTCCACGAACAGGAACCTGAGACGCCGATCTTTTCTCTGTACTCTTTGTATATATCTGGTGGTTGGGTGGTTTTTTTGAGGGATGGGTTTGTTGGTGGTGGGATTTCTATGTTATGAAGACTTGTACTTTTATTACTGTATTGTCCTTGATGTTTAAAAGCTTTACCGTTTCAGCTTAGCTTCTTCTTGTACGTATTTAAATGTATAATTTGTTATCCATAATCAACGAATGCAAGTTTCCCAATTGGAACTATAAAGTCATTTTATTTGTATAGATATTGCATGCCATGCCCACGAACAATGCGAAATTGGTAAGGCTTGCATCAACGGAAAATGCGAGAGTCCTTGTTTGGTGGCGAATCCATGCGCTCTTCATCACGAATGCCAAGTACACAATCACCAACCTGTGTGCGTCAAGGGTGAGTACTCAAACGAAGGATCTAAGAGCTTTGAATCATGCTTGAGGTGCTTGCGCTCTTTCAGTTTGCCAGTGTCAGAGACACGAAGATTGCGGCGCTTTTGGCTTAATTTGCGATGGCTGCAATTGCGTGCAACGTAAGCTTTTCATTTCGCACATCTTATATAGTCCATTAATTGTTTGTTGTCATTTGGTGTAGATGAAGAACCAGTTATTTCAACCGGATGTGAACACTGCCCTCCAGGTATCCCTTGCGATCCAACAACGGGCGCCTGCATCAAAGGTAAGTTTTTTGAACTGTTTAACTTCTGGAATTGTTATCAATGTGTGTTGCTGTTCTGTACATCCTTAAATTATCCAATGCTAACCCCCCATCATTTGAAACACCCATACATATATTGCTAAACTGACGCAAGCATCGCTAATTTGAAAATCATCTCATGGATATGGAAATGGATTCTCGACGGTTCGAAAGGGATGCAGTATCATTATGTCAACATTTATCGTTGATCACCTTGCATAATGCGTTTGTTTACTGTTTCAGCCAGAACAACTAACTGTAAATGTGTATATTAATTCTCCCTTTCTTCGAATGTACAGTAAAATAGCAACACTTATCATTTCCTGTTTATATTGTATACATATTCTTTGCAATTCTTTCGCGAAGGCACAAGAGACTGCCATCTTATTGAATTATGTGTAACTGAAGACATATACATATTTAAAGATTGGGGTTATCTGGATTTAGAGGTTCTGAGATTGTATTCGGATTGGTTGTAGTTTGATAAATGGTGTTGGGTTTCATTTTCAGTGCTTAACATCTGCTTTGAAATGTATACGAAAAGATGCATAATTAGTGCAGTTATGTGATACTTATAAATATAACTCTTTTTGAAATAACAGATACTGGAACAACAACACCTGCTGCTTTAGAAACACAAACCAGTTCCACATTAACCGAAACTAATATTCCTTTGATAACAACCCAATACACAACGATACAAACGAACGAAGAAGTTTCGAGTACTCTCAGTTCTGATTTTACGACCACGATAGCTTCGTCGATAATCACCGATACAGAATCTACCTCGATAAATGACTTATTACCAGAAGAAAAGGGTACCACTATTTCAAAACCTGCTGAAGGAATCACAACAGAGTCAGGAAGTAGTAGTGAAAGATTTACTGAAACTAGTGAAACTGCACCTTCAACAATAACAACTGATTTGAATACAACCCCTGGTAAAGATATTATAGGATCAACGATGAAGTACGAAACAACAGTTCCAGAATTTGAATATAAAACTACAACTTTAAAACCGCCCTACACTTCAGGGCCCAAGCTTACGACACGCAAACCGATCGTTCCTGGTAATCTTTACACATCTGGTCCTATAACATATGCGACAAGTTCATTTACGTCCGAAATTCCAGAATTTTCAACCAAACATATAGTTCTAAATGAAAATGAATTACCGACAAGATTTCCTACAACCATGTCATCAACAGAAGACATTACCGTTTCAGAGCCTTTATTTTCCACTAAAAAATATTACACTGTTGGTTCTACAACATCAGAACCAACAACTACAGAATCAGAAATTACCACTTCTCGATTGACACCAACATATGAAACCACTCAAACCACTCGCGGTAAAGATTTTGAATCATCTACATATGAAACCATGACAGTACCCATTACTACAGAAGGTATCACTTCGTCTGTTCCCGAGATTACAGAAACACCTAGTTCATTGGGAACTAAAACAACAAATAGTGTCTCAGAACAAACTGTGATACCTGTTACTTCCCCTAAGACCTCTACACAAAGTCCACTGACATTAGAAACCATTACAAAAAATATCACCCCTGAGATTACAACTACAGAAAATCAGTCAACTCAAACAATAACTGGAACTGTGCAAACAACAAGGTTTGAAAGTACAACATCTGCTGTATTTACTAGGACTTCTTCTCCAGTGGAAACAGGAACAACTTCAGAAAGTATCGAAGATGTAACCAAAGCGGCTACAGAAATTCCCACTACGAAAAAGGAATCAACCCAAACAACAAAGACCACTTCTTCTGGTGAAGTCGAACATATTACGGAAGTAGATTTGGAGATAACAGAAAGTACAGAATTTACAACTAAAACTGTGACAGAGGCTCAAGTAATCCCAGAAAGTACAACAAAACCAGTAATTGAGCACACCATAAAGCACATAACTGCCACTTCTGAAAAATCTACTGAAGGAGAATTTACTGAAAATGTCACCAAACCATTTATTTACACAACGATTGATCATGTTATTGGTACGCAGGAAATCCCTGTGAATGCTAAGAATGACTCTTTAGTTATTATAACAGCGAATACCACTGCACACCCAACTGGATCTTCAGAAGTTACAACTGCTTCCATTACTCAAGCAGGGAAAACAACAAAGCCTTATATTGAATCCACGATTAGTCATGTTGTTGGTACTGTTCCTTCAGTAACAACGATGTCTCCTTCGACAATTAAATACGTATTCGCTGAATCTGCAACAACATCAACTCCTTCAGAGGGTAGGATGACAACTATTACAAAGGGGACATCAACTTCTTCGGAGGGGACATTTAGCTCTTCGGAGGAGACAACTCTCTCAGAGAAGACTTCAACTCCTTCCGAGGAGACATCAACTCTTTCAGAGGAGGCATCAACTCTTTCAAATGGGATATCTACTCCTTCAAATGGGAAATCAACTCTTTCAGAAGAGACATCAACTTCTACAGAGGGAACTTCAACTTTTTCAGTGATAACATCAAGTCCTTCAGAGGAGACTTCAACTCCTTCAGAAGAGACATCAATTCCTTCAGTGGGAACATCAACTCTTTCAGAGATGACATCACTTCCTTCAGTGGAGACATCAACTCTTTCAGTGGGGACATCAAGTCCTTCAAAGGAAACATCAACTATTTCAGAGGGGACATCAATACCTTCAAAGGAGACCTCAACTCCTTCAGAAGGCACATCAACTTCTACCGAGGGGACATCGCTTCCTTCAGAGAAGATATCAACTCCTTCAAATGGGAAATCAACTCCTTTAGAAGAGACATCAACTTCTACAGAGGGAACTCCTGTAATGATAACATCAACTCCTTCAGAAGGAATATCAACTCCTTCAGAAAGAACTTCAACTCCTTCAAATGGGAAATCAACCCTTTCAGAAGAGACATCAACTTCTACAGAGGGAACTTCAACTCTTTCAGTGATAACATCAATTCCTTCAGAGGAGACATCAAGTCCTTCAGGAGGAACATCACCTTCTTCAGAGAGATCAACAACGCCTTCAGAGGAGACATCAACTCCTAATAATACTCCTTTATTTACTACTGAAATTATACACTCACAGGAAAACACAACAGAAACCGAAGAAAACTCAAGTACAATATTATCAACATCCCCAGAGGCTGAGGTTACTACAGCTAAATCGGTGCCGGAAATAACTACGAAAAATATTTCGTACCCGAATATTTTCACTGGTTACACTGTTCCGGTTATTGTACTTCAACCAGAGACAACTACACCAAAGAAAATCAGTTCCACAGTTAGTTCAGAAATTAGTACTACTTCATCTTCTGATATCGAAACTGTTACCTATGTGGATACAAATACATTTTCTACCTTGTCTGTGGAATCTCAAACTGAGTCAGATGAAGATTTGAAATCAAAACCAACAATATCAGATTCGAGTACAACAACAAGCATTTCTGAAGCGAATAAAATTGAAAGTACTGCCTCTGAATCAACGCCTTTAGAGGAAACTAGTGAATTTACTGTAGGAATCACTAGAACTGAGTCTACTACTTTTAACGAAACAGGTACAACTCCAACTACCGCTACTATTAAGACTTTCAATCAAACAGAACCAACGACTGAGAATATTATAACAGAAGCAACTATGAAATTAACTACAGCCCAACCAACAACAACAGTTGGAAAAGATTACACATTGAAAGTTACTACAACCAAACAATACAGAACTGAGAATCCTTCGGAACCAACCACGCCCTCACAGGAAACATCCACACTATTCCCAGTGATCACAGAAACTAACATTCCACAATTCACCGAAATAATTTCCATTAAGAACTACACCAGCGTAATAGATAACAAAACTAAACCATGCAGTAAGGATGATGATTGTACACCGTTCGAGAAATGCCTGAATAATCAGTGCGTTAATAGTTGCTCCATTGGAGGTCGATGCGCACCAAACGCAATTTGTACAGTAATTAACCATGAGGCTGAATGTATGTGCCCCCCGGGATATTCGGGCAATCCGATGAAGGATTGTTTGCAAGGTATAAGGTCTAATAGTTTGAATGAGTTACTTCATTTGTACATAGTACTAGATAAATCGTAGTTGTAATATAGTGCATGCCATATTGTATAGACTAGCTAGTTTGAGTCTCAACTAGTCAGCTAGTAATTATATTAAGGTATGAATGAACATTTAACGACGACTGATGTTCACTTCCACTCATGGTTTGATGTGTTACTAATGATGATTTAACGAATCTAATATAGAACCCGGCCATCCGAAGGCACCCAAACCGTGCGAGTCCGATAATGACTGCCTTGAAATTGAAGCGTGTTTCATGTCGGTCTGTCAAGACCCTTGCGAATTCGCAGATGTCTGTGCGAAAACGGCGAAATGCCAAGCGAAAATGCACAGGCCAATTTGCACATGTCCCTCGGGCTATGAAGGAAATCCAGCCATAAAATGCTTCAAGTCAAAGCCAAGTAAGAATTGAGATAACAGTCGACGCATACAATCATCAATCATTTTCATTAATATAATTAATAGTAACACGAATAATTAATAACGACGCCAAACGAATGATTGTATGCGGCGCTGGTGCAGTGTAAAAATGCGATTTGTTGGTACACTTTGTACATAAAGTAGATTTGGTTGATTTGCCAATGTAAAATATTCTGAATGATTTCTGTATAAAATTGACTATCTTACACTTTCTTTCTGGCACGTCCTCACTCTTAGTTGGTTGCACATCAAACGATCACTGCCCTATAACGGAGGCTTGTATAAATGGTGCCTGTAAAAGATCCTGTGACGTACATGACCCATGCGCCCAAAATGCTGTCTGTATAAATACGAACCATGGAACCGATTGTAGCTGCGCTGAAGGATATCAGGGAAATGGATATGTCGGTTGTACACCAGGTAATATTATTTAAGTTATCCACGAGAAGGAAGAGTAATGTGGTTTTTCAGTGATTGATTACAAACCAATCTGCCAATATAACGAGGACTGCCCCCCGAACAAACTTTGCGATAGACTGAACCGACTTTGCATCAACCCATGCATCGAAGATTCCTGCGGTGATAACGCTGAATGCGTACCAAAGAATCATGGAATTGACTGCCAATGTTTACCCGGCCATGTGGGAAATCCCTATGTGTTTTGTACCCTAGTTCAAGGATGTCGTAGTGATCAAGAATGCCCCAACAATTTGGCTTGTATCAATACGCAATGTGCATCCCCATGCAAATGTGGACCGAATGCAATTTGCGATGTGGTTAACCACAAAGCAATTTGCAAATGTCCTGGAGGCTATACTGGTAATCCCATAACGGGTTGCAGTCCACCTGTCAACCCATGCGATCCAAACCCATGCGGGTTGAACGCCCTTTGCGAATTGGACAATGGCAATCCAATCTGCTTCTGCCCCAAAGGCCTCACAGGAAATCCGTTCAAAAATTGCAGTATGTATCACCCATTATAATTTTACAAATTTCAAAAGAAGGGGATTTGTTTTGTTTAGTTCCGGAAGGTGATGAATGCACCCCAAATCCATGTGGACCTAATTCCGGTTGCAGACTTGTGGGTGGTCAAGCTGTTTGCTTCTGCTTGCCAGAATTTGAAGGATCACCACCAGCAGTGCCATGTGCGCTTCCAGCCAACCCATGCAACCCATCACCATGTGGACCAAACACACAATGCACCATTCTTTCCAATGGATTCGCCAAATGCACCTGTCTAGACGGATATCTCGAAAGCCCGAATACCATCAGAGGATGCGTGGAACAACGCAATCCATGCGAACCGAACCCATGCGGGCATGGTGCTCAATGTGACCCACATCGTGAACCAGTATGCTTCTGCCCTTACGGGCTAATTGGAAATCCATACCGAAGCTGTGTCGAACCAGTTGCATCAGTCGCCTTATGCCAACCAGGTCCATGCGGGTTGAACGCCGATTGCTACATCTCCAACAACGAAGAGCAATGTTATTGTAAGCCAGGATTCATAGGCGATGCCTACGTAGGATGTCGTGCTCAACCATCAAACCCATGCATTCCAAACCCATGCAGTCATGGTGCTGTTTGTAATTTGATCGACGGGTCGCAACCAGTGTGTCAATGCCCAGATGGTATGGGAGGTGATCCAACAGGTCCAGGAGGCTGCCATGGTTTCGAATGCCTCATAGACGAAGACTGTGGTCAAACTGAAGCTTGCATTGGACATAGATGCAGGAGTCCTTGTCGTGGTGCTTGCGGCATTCACGCAAACTGTAGGGTTGAAAAACACCATCCAGTGTGTACTTGCAACCATGGTCTGACTGGAAACCCAATTGTGCGATGCTATCCACTGCCTGAAATTATGCCACCCAATGATCCATGTATGCCAAACCCATGTGGCTTGAATACCATCTGTCAAGTCTTGAAGGGCCGTGCAGTTTGCTCATGTTTACCAGATTTCTTGGGTGATCCCCAAATTGGATGCAAACCGGAATGTCTTGTCAATGCTGACTGTCCAAACAATAAGGCTTGCTTGAATTACCATTGTACAAATCCTTGCTTAAGTGGACCACTTTGCGGTATTAATGCACTCTGCCAGGTTGAATACCATACTGCCACTTGCGTGTGTCCTGAAGGATTCATCGGTGATGCATTTATCCAATGCCTGCAAAGACGTAAGTAAAGTTATTTATAAGTCTAGTTTTAAATATAATATTTTGTATTTTTTGATAGCTGTGGTATATCCAATAACAAATATCACGAGACCTTGTCAACCATCGCCATGTGAAGAAAACTACGCTTGCGATAATTATGGAGGACACGTTGCCATCTGCGATCCATGTCTAGGACCCAACGCGATCTACCATCCTCAGTGTCGTCCGGAGTGTCTCATTAATGCGGATTGTCCATTCGACAGAGCCTGTATTGGGTCAATTTGCGCTGATCCTTGCATTGGATCCTGCGGCGTTGGAGCAATATGTACAACTGTTGCCCACACACCAGTTTGCAGCTGCCCCACCGGACTTTTTGGTAATCCTTTCGAACATTGCTCGATTCAAGAAGGTGGAAGAATGGAAACCTGCGAAAATGTGCAATGTGGTTCGAATGCTTATTGCAAAGAGCAGAGAAATGCATTGGCTTGTACATGTAAACCTGGATTCTTCGGCAACCCTTGGATTGCCTGTCGTCCGGAATGCGTCATCAACTCAGATTGCGGGATGAATAAGGCTTGCATAAACAACAAATGTGTGGATCCATGTGCTGGTGCATGTGGGCTTAACGCCCAGTGTGAGTGCATCAACCACGTGCCCATTTGCTTCTGCCCCGTTGAACATACCGGCGATCCATTCGTGTCATGCTTCCCATTCAGGCATCCACCACCCAGCCCAGCGCCACCAACATGTGATCCATCGCCTTGTGGACCCTTCAGTAGATGTCTGCTCTCACCTCAGGGATATGCCACGTGCTCATGCTTACCATCATATCGAGGCACACCACCAGCCTGCAAACCGGAATGTGTTACAAGCTCGGAATGTCCACAAAATAAGGCATGTATGAATCAGAGATGCGTTGATCCATGTCCAGGAACCTGTGGAATAAGTGCCCAATGCGCGGTCATCAATCACAATCCAATATGTACCTGCCCGATCGGTCAACATGGAGATCCATTTGTAAATTGCTACACGCCAATTGAAGACAAGGAGATACCACCCGTAAAACCAACCAATCCATGTGTGCCAACACCTTGTGGACCAAATTCAATCTGTCAAGTCAAGGAACGACGACCAGTTTGTTCATGTGTGGCCAACTACATTGGAAGCCCACCATATTGTCGACCAGAATGTGTGATTAGTCAGGAATGTCCACAGGACAGAGCCTGCATTAGAGAGAAATGCGTGGACCCATGTACGAACAAATGTGGTCACAATGCCAAATGCTCAGTCATCAACCATACACCAGTATGCAATTGCCTGCCAGGTTACCAAGGCGACGCTTTCATCGAGTGCTCACTAATCGTGCAAGAAGAAATCAATCCGTGCAGTCCATCTCCTTGCGGCGATAATTCGCAATGCTCAGTTCAAAATGGGGTTGCACGCTGCTCATGTATCCCGCCCTACATCGGCAATCCGTATGCGGGTGGATGTAGGCCCGAATGCACCATAAACCCGGATTGTCCTAGTCATTTAGCCTGCCTTGCTCAACACTGTAGAGATCCATGTCTGGGATTATGTGGCATTAATGCCGAATGCAGCGTGGTAAATCACATACCAAGGTGTTCCTGCGCTCGAGGACTTATTGGAGATCCATTTACATCCTGCCGTCAAGGACCACCTCCAGCTCCGAGAAACCCATGCGAGCCTAGCCCATGCGGACCGAATAGCGTCTGTCGCATCAATCAGGAACGGGTTGTATGCTCTTGTCAACCCAAATTTATTGGCGCACCACCAAATTGTAGACCTGAATGTCTTGTAAGCTCCGAATGCAATTTAGACAAGGCATGTATCAACCAGAAGTGCAAGGATCCTTGCCCAGGAACATGTGGACTTAATGCACGTTGCCAGGTCATCAATCACAACCCAATTTGCAGTTGCCCAGCACATTTTGTTGGAGATCCTTTTGTGCAATGTACTAAAAAAGGTAAATGATGTCTACTTTAATGTATTTGAAATGCATTTCATTTGGTTGAAAAATTTTCAGTAATGACTCCAAGACCTGAAAGTCCATGCGTGCCATCACCCTGTGGACCGAATGCAGAATGTCGAGTAATTGATGCGCGACCTGTCTGTTCGTGTGTTTTGGGAATGTTCGGTGCACCACCAAATTGTCGTCCAGAATGTGCAATTAATCAGGACTGTCCTTCACATCTCGCGTGTGTTAACAATAAGTGCAAGGACCCTTGTGCCGGTTCATGTGGTTTCAATGCCCAGTGTAGTGTCCAAAATCATCGACCACTCTGTGCCTGCCTTTCCGGATATGAGGGTGACCCATTCGTCGGCTGCAATCTGCTACCAGGTAGGATTTCAATCTTTTATTCAGAAAGTCATTTCATCATGTTTCAACTCCATTCTATTTGTCTGTGTACTTCATTTCGTTTATTCTCTATATAGTAAGGATAGATGTGCCTGCTCACCCATGCAATCCTTCACCATGCGGCTCGAACGCTGTTTGTAAAGAACAAAATGGTGCTGGTTCTTGTACATGCTTACCAGATTTCTTTGGGGATCCTTATGTGGGATGTCGACCGGAATGTTTAATGAACAATGATTGCCCAACGAACCGCGCGTGCTTAGCAAAGAAATGTCGAGATCCTTGCCCAGGTAGCTGCGGTATCAATGCCCAATGCCACGTGATAAACCACAATCCTGTTTGTACTTGTCTGCCCGGATTCACAGGCAATGTTCTTGTGTCATGCCGTGAAGTACAGCTAGGTATAGTTAATCATAATGAGTCTTCAGTGATCAGAGAATTTACTTTTGAAACAGTTGTAGTTGAAGATGAACCACCAAGAAATCCGTGCTTACCGTCACCGTGTGGTCTATATAGTATATGCCGCGTTGACCATAACAGACCTGTATGCTCGTGCTCTCCAGGGTACTTAGGTGCCCCACCGTATTGCAAACCGGAATGCATTGTCAATTCAGAATGTTCATTAAGCAAAGCATGCAGACAGCAGAAATGTATAGATCCATGCATTGGTACTTGCGGTTACAACGCTTTATGCAAGGTCGTTGCACACAATCCCATCTGCAGCTGCCCACCAGGACATGTGGGTGACCCCTTCAATAAGTGCATCCTTGAGATTAGTAAGCATGCTGAATATGTTATGTGGTATGGGCTTTTGCATGAACAAACCTCCTACTTTTAGAACCGGTGGTAGTGGAACACAGAGACCCGTGCTTGCCCTCACCCTGCGGACCGTATTCGGAATGTCGTGTGGTTGACGATCGACCCGTGTGCTCTTGTTTGCGTAATTACTATGGAAGACCTCCACACTGTCGCCCGCAATGTCTCATAAACTCTGACTGCGCTGCCACGAAGGCATGCGTCAATGAACGATGCGTTGATCCATGTCCTGGATCATGCGGTTCGAATTCCGAATGCAAATGCATCAACCACGTCCCTATATGTTATTGCCAACCCGGTTATACCGGTGACCCGTTTTCAGGATGCCATCTCAGTAAGTGGACTAATCGTCTACTAATCTAGATCTAGGATTCAATTTTCGAATTTCTTAACACCTCTAACCCCTAAAGAGTCACTTATCTATATGACTTCTACTTTGTAGTTGTACAAGCTGTTGAAGAACCCCGACACCCATGCAACCCATCACCTTGTGGCGTGAATGCCGCATGCAATGAACGAAATGGCGCAGGATCATGCGTTTGCCTACCTGATTATTTCGGAGACCCCTATTCTGGCTGCCGGCCAGAGTGTGTCATGAATTCTGATTGCTCTTACGACCGAAGTTGCATTAACAACAAATGCAAAGACCCCTGCATTGGTACATGTGGTCTAAATGCTGAATGTCGTGTTGCTCATCATAATCCGGTATGCACCTGTCTACCGGGATACACAGGAAATCCTTCAACTTCGTGCCACGTCTTACCCCAAATAAGTAATTTCAGTTTAACTCTTTTATACTCGTTCTGGATCTAATTTTACACTTCTTTAGTCGAGCACGAAGAACCTCCATCAAATCCGTGCCTTCCATCGCCGTGTGGACCATATAGTATTTGTAGAGAGGTTCATGGTCATGCTGTATGCTCGTGTCAGAAGAATTATATTGGTACACCTCCTGGATGTAGACCTGAGTGCACCATAAGTGCGGATTGCACTCAAGAGAAAGCTTGCATTAAGAATCAGTGCAAAGATCCATGCCCTGGCACATGTGGACTAAACGCCAAATGTCTTGTTGTCAATCACAGCCCCATTTGTAGTTGTCCCGTAGGATACACTGGTGATCCCTTCATTCGATGCCTAGAAGAACAAAGTATAGATATAACCCAGAGGAAGGTCGTGCAAATTTCACCAACTTCTTTTCATATTTTAGAACCGATTATAAGACCTGTTGTTAATCCATGCTCACCATCACCTTGTGGACCAAATTCACAGTGTAGAGTTATAAACGAACAGGCAGTATGCTCTTGTCTACAAAATTATATTGGAAGGTCACCAAACTGCAGACCCGAATGTACTATCAATGCGGAATGTCCCGGAAACTTGGCTTGCTTGCATGAAATGTGCAGAGATCCTTGTCCAGGATCTTGTGGATCAAATACCAACTGCGTCGTTGTTAGTCACTCACCGGTGTGTCAATGCCATATTGGTTACACTGGTGATCCTTTCGTTGGTTGCTCACCTGCACCTAGTAAGACAATTTGTAAAGTGTTAGATCTAGATCCAAATTTTAACAAAACACTTTTAGTTATCCAACCCGTTGAAGAGGAAAGAAATCCTTGCAATCCATCACCTTGTGGTGCGAATGCAGTTTGCAAAGAACGTAACGGGGCCGGATCCTGCACTTGTTTACCAGAATATTTCGGGGACCCATACACTGCTTGCCAACCAGAATGTGTAATTAACGCCGATTGCTCTTACGACAAAGCGTGCGTCAATATGAAATGCAAAGATCCTTGCCCGGGAACCTGCGGAATTAATGCTGAATGCAGGGTCAACAATCATGCTCCAAACTGTTTCTGTTTACCTGGTTTTATTGGCAATCCTTCAGTAGCATGCCATCAACCACCAGCTGGTATGTCTTCAGGTGTAAATGTGATTGATAGGTATCTAATTTTTAAAACTCTAGTTATTCACGAAGAACCCAAAAGGGATCCATGTGTCCCATCGCCTTGTGGGCCTTACAGCACTTGTAGAGTCATCAACGAACATGCAGTATGCTCCTGTTTGCCCAATTATATTGGCAGTCCACCAGCCTGTAAGCCTGAGTGCATGATCAGTGCAGATTGTCCATTAAATAAGGCCTGTGTGAATACAAAGTGCCAGGACCCATGTCCGGGTACCTGCGGCCTCAATGCCCGATGCAATGTTGTCAATCATAATCCAATCTGCAGTTGTCCTTCTGGACTAACCGGCGATCCATTCATTCGGTGCATAGAGCAACCAAGTAAGATTGAGTACGTTCAAAAAGTTCGAAATCATTCAATTTGTTTCAATTCAGAGCAACCAGTAATCGAACCAGCAAGAAACCCATGCCAGCCTTCACCCTGTGGATTGAATTCTGTCTGTCGTGCGGTTGGTAACACTCCAGCATGTTCATGCAAGACAAATTATATTGGTCGACCACCCAATTGTCGTCCAGAATGTACCATCAGTGCGGAATGTCCCAGTAATTTGGCTTGTATGAATGAAAGATGTAAAGATCCATGCCCTGGCTCATGCGGGATCAATGCTGATTGTCATGTGGTCAATCACCGATCCGTATGCATGTGTACGATTGGATATACTGGAGATCCATTTTCGGGTTGCTCGCCAATTCCTGGTATTCACAGTCATAAAATTATCTTCAATTTTATACAATATTTTCAACTTTTAGTTGCTGAAGTTGTACATGAAATAAGCGAACCATGCAATCCGAGTCCATGTGGGGCTAATGCCATTTGTAGGGAACGTAATGGAGTTGGCTCATGTACTTGTATCGACCAGTATACTGGTGATCCGTACAGTGGATGCAGACCTGAATGTGTGACCAATTCAGATTGCCCAAGACATAAAGCTTGTGTGAGCAATAAGTGTAAAGATCCTTGTCCAGGCATATGTGGCCTGAATACTGAATGTCACACATCAAATCATGCCCCAATCTGTACTTGCTTACCTGGTTATATCGGCAATGCCCTGTCATCTTGTCATTTACCTCCTCCTGGTAAGAAAGTTCTTTATCTCATAAAACTTATAAAATATTCTAAAATATACTTGTAGTAGTGCAAGAAGAACCAAAATCTGAACCGTGCGTACCATCACCTTGTGGCCCGTACAGCCAATGTAGGGTAGTTGACGGACATGCAGTATGCTCTTGTGATGCAAATTATATCGGCACACCACCATCCTGTAGACCAGAATGTGTCGTGAGCACTGAGTGCCCCCAAAATTTGGCCTGTTTGAAAAATAAGTGTCAAGACCCTTGTCCAGGCACATGTGGTCTGAATGCTCGCTGCCAGGTCACGAACCATAACCCTATATGTAGTTGCCCAAGTGGCTATACTGGAGACCCCTTCGTCCGTTGCATTCAACAAGAAAGTAAGAGCTGTCACATAGGGCTTGAGATTCGATATAAAACTGCTTCAATTTTAGAACGTCCGGTTGTTGCACCCAGTGGCAACCCATGTGTCCCATCACCTTGTGGGCCCAACTCTCAATGTAGAGTTGTGGGCGAAACGGCCGCATGCACTTGTCTTCCGAATTATATTGGTCGATCTCCCAACTGCCGACCTGAATGTACCATAAATGCTGAATGCCCTGGAAATCTTGCTTGCCAGAATGAGAAGTGCGTTGATCCTTGCCCAGGTTCTTGCGGTACTTTCACGACGTGTAGGGTCATTAAGCATGCGCCTGTTTGCATGTGCGAGGATGGATACACTGGTGACCCCTTCTCTGGTTGTAGACCAATACCTCATCGTAAGATGTCTTCAAATGTTTCATTTCTATTTTCTATGCATGTATTTTCTTTTAGCTCCTTTGCCAGTTGAAGAACAAAGAGATCCATGTAATCCTACACCTTGTGGCGCTAACGCCCAATGTAGGGAACAAAATGGCGCCGGGTCCTGTACCTGTTTGCCCGAATATTTCGGAGATCCCTATACAGGTTGCCGACCGGAATGTGTAACCAACTCAGATTGTGATCGAACCAAAGCATGTGTTAATAACAAATGTAAAGACCCATGTCCTGGAACATGTGGTTTGAATGCTGAATGCCACGTATTCAATCACGCTCCGAGCTGCACATGTATCACTGGTTACACTGGAAATCCCACCACTTCTTGTACTATTATCGTTGCAAGTAAGCCTTACGATTGTTTCTTTTAACTAACCCTTACTTTAAACAAACTTTTTAAACTCCAGTTCAGGAAGAAGCAAAGAATCCTTGTCTGCCATCACCTTGTGGCCCCTACTCGATTTGTAGAGAGATCAATGGACATGCTGTTTGCTCTTGCAATGCAGGTTACATTGGTGCTCCTCCAATGTGCAAACCTGAATGCGTTGTCAGTTCTGAATGCCCACAAAATAAGGCCTGTTCAAACCAGAAATGCATTGACCCGTGTCCGGGCACCTGTGGCCAAAATGCCAAGTGCCAAGTTATCAACCATAACCCGATTTGTAGTTGCCCACCAGCATACACCGGAGACCCTTTTATACGGTGTACCTTGATTGAGTGTAAGCTTCAATGTTACACACCCTTTAGGAAAATTAAAATCATTGAAACTTTCTTCTAGTATCTTCACCTCCCAAGGAATTGGTAAACCCCTGTGATCCTTCACCGTGCGGTCCAAACTCGCAGTGTAGAGTTATTGGGGATCAAGCTGCATGCTCTTGCCTGCCCAATTATGTTGGCCGGGCACCAAATTGTAGACCCGAATGTACCACGGATGTGGAATGCCCCAACAATCTTGCATGCCGGAATGAGAAATGTCAGAATCCTTGTTCGGGGACTTGCGGACAAAATGCTATCTGTACAGTTGTAAATCATAATGCTATCTGTTCTTGTCTTCCTGGTTTCACTGGAAATGCTCTTGTTGCATGTCATTTACCTCCGCCTCCGCCATGTAAGCATTCTGAGCTGAAGATGTACATGAAGTTGAATATGTTACCATTGCAATTGTTCTGATTTTAGCTACCGAGCGCTCACCACCAGCAACNCGTACCAACATGTCTTTGCCCTCAAGGATTCACCGGAGACCCATTCTTCGAATGCAAGCCAATTGTAATCATACCAACAACGGAGAGACCAAAAGACCCATGTAATCCATCACCATGTGGGCCTAACAGTCAGTGTAGGAATGTTAACGATCATAGTGTCTGCTCCTGTTTGCCCAATTATATCGGAACACCACCAGCATGTAGGCCGGAATGCGTTGTCAGTTCAGAATGTCCACTTGATAAGGCGTGTCTGAATCAAAAATGTGGTGATCCTTGTCCAAACACTTGCGGATTGAATGCCCAATGTTACACAAAGAACCATAACCCGATTTGTGCTTGCCCACCAGGATTCTCTGGAGATCCGTTTACGAGATGCATTCCCCAACGTAAGTTTCATCCCAATTGGGAATTTAGACAAATCTTTCAATTTTTCAAACTTTAGCTATTGATCTTGAACCAACTACAACCGAACGACCACCATCGTGTACACCTACGCCATGTGGCCCCAACTCTCAATGTCAAATGAGGAACGGGGCACCTTCATGCTCTTGTTTGCCCAACTACGTGGGAGCTCCACCCAACTGTAGACCCGAATGTGTTATCAATTCTGAATGCAGCAGCCAACTTGCATGTATTAATATGAAATGTAAAGATCCCTGTCCAGGTTCTTGTGGGTCCAATGCCAAATGTCACGTCTTGAATCACGTACCAATTTGTACCTGCGAGGAAGGTCACACCGGAGATCCATTCACACACTGTCGACCCAATCCACCACGTACGTATAATCGTTTTTGTCATTGTCACATCATATAAAATTATGGTTTTGCCTTGAAATACAGCAACACCAGCGCCACCAAGGGATGCATGCAATCCATCTCCATGTGGGCCTAATGCCCTATGCAACAACGGGGTGTGTACATGCCTTCCGGAATACGTCGGAAACCCCTATGAATCGTGCAGACCCGAATGCGT